>CM031237.1:213053378-213165606 GCA_018340775.1 Taxus wallichiana var. yunnanensis | reverse complement strand
TATTTGTACTTCTTTATTTTTCTTCTTTCCATTGTTTCAATCTTGCGTGTATTGCGTTGGCAGCGTTACCATCGGAGTGTAACCGTTGTGGTGCATCACTTTTCGACATCGGTTCTCGCAAATCCCTCTTTCATGGTATCAGAGATGGTTTCGGTAAACATGCACTCTTCATTTCTCAGTTGTTTATTACTTTTGGTTTCTTCTCATTTCCTCGTGTGCAAGTTTTTTTATTATCATTTTGGAATTATTGCTCACCTCGTATTGAGGTTTCAGTAGTTGCAAGTTAAGGTATTTGGTTGGTTTTCTTATCAGCTAAGTTCGTATTTGGATATTTCTAGATCTTTGTGGCTGTTGTTTCTGGGTTGTTTGTGTGTTTCTTGTTGGTTGTGTTCAGATTCAATTGCAGGGTAAAGAAGAGCTCATTTTTTGGCGTGGACCTGTGATTACTAGTTGGGATCTTTGTTTTTTCTTCACCGGTGTATACTCAGACTATTCCGATCTTTTTCCTCATCGTTGTGGTTCCTTGCTGTCTCGAAGTTACCTCTGCCTGGTCTCAAAATGTTTTTCAAGAGCCTAATGAAAACCCCTCACGTTTTTTGCAAAATACTCACGTTTTTGCCTGGTCTCTCATGTTTTTGCAAAACCTCTCACGTTTTTTCCTGGTCTCTCACGTTTTTGCACAACTACTCACGTTTTTCCTCTGTTCTGAGCATTTTCAACTGTTCCAGACATTTTTTTGGGCCTTTCTGAGTGTTTTCTCCCTTCCAGGCATTTTTTTGCCTGTCCTCAGGCATTTTTCTCCCCTGGCTGCATTTTCTCCTTTGTTCCAGGCATTTTTCTATCCCCTAGCTGCTTTTTCAACTATTCCAGGTGTTTTGAACTGTCCTAAGGCGTTTTTCTCTCCTCTTGTTGGCGTTTTCTCCTCTGGAAGGCGTTATTTTTGGGTTATTCCAAGCGTTTTTTCCCCTGGTCATGCCTGTAACATCTCACAACTGCAAACTTGGCATTTTTCTCTACATTCGGCATTTTTGGCCTGTTCTGGGTGTTTTCCCAGCACATGTGGACAGTTACATTCTTCTGCCAGGTAATATCTCTCTAAAAATATGTTTTTTATTCACTTTTCTAAAAAAAAAAAATGTGTTTGCATTCTTTTTATCTTATCACTCTTCTAAAAAACGTGTTGTTTCATTACTTTTAAAAGGTATAAGGTAAAAACATTACATTTTATTGGCATTGTAAGTTTTTTGGCTTGTTTTATTAACCTTCCGTCGAGTGCCGAAGACGAAGGGTGAGGTCCGGGATTGGCAGGTGGCTAATCCCCCCTCGCAATACAAACAAACCCTATCTCAAATTCCATGCCATTTCCAATGGGCATACATACGACACCTTTTGCATGCGTTTAGGGCACTTTTTTAATCCATTTGCAGGCTTATTGGCTTTTTTCTCATCAGTTGCGGGAATTGGTTTTTGCTATAACTTTTGACTCGTTGCTCAGTTTTGAGCACTTCTTTAGTCAAAGTTGCATGTTTTTTTGCACTCTAGATGATGGGATCATTAGTTTTGTAAATGCACTAATTTTATAAAGTGCTACATTCTGGGGGTGTCTTTGTATTGCTTAATTTAGCTCATTTTTTCTTGAGCTTTGTTCTATTCCTTTTTTTGTGGACTTGTGAGCACGTCCCACAGTCTTACGACAAAGGGATTCTTTCGTGTGACATGAGATGTTGTTTCTCACAAAGCTCTTTCTTCCCCCTCTTTCTTCTCTCTTTCTGTGCTTGCTTGCAGTGTCGATCTGTTGCGCCCTATGAACCTTGATTGTTGTCTCCACCATTGCATGTTATTACGCTAATTGCAAGGTGAGTGACAAACTGGTTCTCGGAACACAGTCGCATCTAGTTGTAATCAACGCACTGAATTATAAAGTGCCAAACTCGAGGGGGTGTAATTTTGTTCTGGGGTGGTTGTTTCCTTTCTCTCTCCTTCCTTCTGCATTCCTTGGTTCTATCTCTTCATTATGGATATCTCTAAAGTACCAGTGCTCACACCTTTTAATTTCTTCGAATGGAAATCTAAAATTATATTGGTTTTGTGAAGTAAAGGGTTATACCGAGTTACCATGGGGTTAGAGACCGAACCTACTGATGAACTCGAAAAAATCTAAATGGTTCAACCGTGATGAAGCCTTAGGTCTTATCTGTATGTCCGTCTCTCCCGACTTGCTCTTCCACATCGAAACTTCCTCAACACCCGATCAAGCGTGGAAAACACTCGATGATATGTTTGGGAAGCAAGATGACATGAGAGCACATGAGTTGGAGAACAACTACTAGGGTTAAACCCTAGTGACTTTGAAAACCTACAGGCCTTCTTCTCAAAATTTGTCCACACTAGAATGCTTCTAAAGGAATGTAAAGTGGATAAGAAAGACTCTCAATTGATCTTGTCGATTCTTTCTAAGTTAGGTCCTGAATACTCTGTTTTCATTTCAACTTTTCACGCCACGAAAGCCGCCTTGGGTAGTACTTGGACTATGCCCTCCTTTGACAGTTTTTCGTCCCAACTCATTCGAGAACATGACAAACTCATTCAAATGGGGACTCTAAAATCCAAGTCACATGCCCTTGTGGTGAATAAGGGCAAGAAAAATGAAAATAAGAAAGAAACTAAGGACCAACCTAAGAAAGAAACCAAGACCAACCAACCCCCAGTTAAGCCCATCACTCATACTTCGACTTCTGAGCCTAAAGAAAAGAAGGAAAAGTATAAATGCTCCTATTGTAAGAATATTGGCCATGATGAGAAACATTGTTTTGGAAACAAATTGATCACTTAACTCATTTACTTGAGAAGAATAAAATAAGTGTTCCTGAATCCGTTAAACAAAATGCTCAGAAAGGTGAGTCCTCTAATGCAAAGGAGACAAAAAATGAAAAGAAGAAAGGTAAGGCCCTCGTAGCTAGATCAGCTCCATCATCAACTTGGATTATCGATTCCGGTGCCTCGCACCACATGGATTCTTCAGAGGTTGAATTCTCTAGCATTGAACCATGTGGCATGTCCCAAATCACGTTGGGTGATGACACTCATGTGTCGGTTTCTGGTAGTGGATTGGTAGAGATTGAAGGTGGAACATTTAACCAAGTGTTGAGTGTTCCCAATCTCTCTACCAATCTCCTATCATTTTACCAAATCACCCACCTTGGTGAAGGAATGCGAGTGGAATTTGGTCCTAACTCGGTGATTATTCGTGAGCTTAACTCTAACTGCACTGTGGTTGAGGGAAAGGTAGATCACCGTTCACGGTTGTATACCTTTTCCCACTTCTCTTCTGATTTGATGCCCAATGCCTTGCTCACTCATGCAAATGAGGTTAGCAAGTTATGGCATGAGCATTTTGGGCATCTAAATTATCGTTACCTTGAATAATTGAGCCAAAATGAAATGGTCAATGGGCTACCCCAAGTTAAGTTTTCTAAGGGTCTTTATGAGGGTTGTACCCTTGGAAAGCACCCTGAAAAAAGCTTTGACAAGGGAAAATCCTAGAGAGCTACTCGTCCCTTGGATCTTGTTCATAGTGACGTTTCTGGCCCTTTTCTGTCTCCTTCTTTTACTAGAGCTCTATATATACTAACCTTCATTGATGACTTTTCGCGTTATACTTGGGTATATTTTCTTAAGCTTAAGTCTGAAGTTTTTGAGCATTTTCAAAACTTTAAGGCTCTTGCTGAGAAACAATGGAAAGGTCTATTAAGGTTCTTTGAACCGAAATGGAGGCAAGTATGTGAGCAATAGGTTTGAGGATTTCTGCACTTTTGAGGGGATTGCTTTGCAGCGTACAGTTGCTTACACATCCCTTCCCAAAATGGAGTTACGAAAGAAAGAACCGAACTTTAAAGGAGATGGCTACTTGTATGGTTCACTCGAAATCTCTTCCTCCATAGTATTGGGCTGAAGCAGTGAATTGTGCTTGTTATATTCAGAACCATGTCCCACACAAGGCAGTAAGAGGGATGACACCCTTTGAAGCCTAGTTTGGACACAAGCCTGATGTCGAGCACTTTCAAGTCTTCGGATCCAAGGCTATGGATCGGATTCCCAAAAGAAATGCAAGGCATTGGGTCCAATCCAAACCTTGTATCTTTGTCGGGTATCCTGATGGCGTGAAGGGATATCGATTGTTGAACCCTACCACCCATGAGCTTTATATTGAGAGGAGTGTGAAGTTTGATGAGTCATTCTTGACTTCAACTTCCACTGAGGTCCTTTTGCCCACTGATTCAGATTCTGACTCTTCAGATGATGATGTTGTTGAGCGAGTTCCACCTCTCCTTACTCCTCTCGATCTTCAAACTTCGAGTCTTCTGATTCTAACAGTAGTGATGATGAGGACTATGTCCCTTCTCACTCAAGTGAAGAATCTTCCGACTCGAGAGCTTGAGCCGTCGGGACCTCTTTGGGCCAGGAAAACTTTACAGAGTGCTGGAGATTTAGTTGGAGATCCTTTGGATGAGAGATGTACTCACTCAGACTTCACTGGACCTCACTCCTTCTTCACCTCTGCTTCTGATCCACCATCTTTCCATGAAGCTTCTGGGATTCTTGAGTGGGATTCTACCATGGATGAGGAGTATTCCTCACTCATAAAGAATGACACTTGGGATCTTACCCTTCTTCCAAAAGGAAGAAAAATTGTTCAGTGTAGGGGGTATATCGAACAAAGTATGGAGCTGATGGAGAAGTTGAGAAGTATAAAGTGCGACTTGTAGCTAAGGGTTTCTCCTAGGTAGCTGGGGTTGATTACTCAGAAACCTTTTCTCCGATTGTGAAGATGACTTCCATTCGACTGACCCTTGCCATCACTACCGCTAACAGATGGGAAGTCCACCAGATGGACGTTAAGAGTGCCTTCCTTCATGGGGACCTAGAGGAGGAGATCTATATGGAACAACCTCTAGGTTATGTCCATGATCCATCCCTCGTTTACAAATTAAAGAAGTCTCTCTACGGCCTTAAACAAGCCCCTCGGGCTTGGTATGCCAAGATGGACTCCTTTTTACTTGCATCAGGGTTCACTCAGTGTCACTCTGACCCAAATGTGTATATTCTGTGACAGGATGACTCCATGCTTATTCTTGTTCTCTATGTTGATGACTTGTTGATCACCGTAGCTCTTCCTCTATCATTGATTCTATGAAGATCTCCTTGGCCAACAAGTTCTCCATGTCTGACTTAGGATTGCTTCATTACTTTCTTGGGATCCAGATTTCACAATCTGACTCAGGAATTATGATCTCGCAGCCTAAGTACTCTCTTGATTTGCTTGCTCGGTTTCACATGTCCGACTACAAGTCCTCACCTACTCCTTTTCTTTCCGGGATTAAGTTGGTTTCTGATTGCTCTTCCCCCTTGGTTGATGGTACCCTTTATCGACAGTTAGTGGGAAGCTTGATCTACCTTACTCACACTCATGCATCTATCGTATGCCGTCAGGATTGTGTCCAAATTTATGCAGGAGCCTCATGAGCTGCACTTAAAAGCAGCAAAGTGGATCCTTCACTATGTTCGTGGCACTCACACAGATGGTATTCATTACTTAGGAGGGACTGAGATTGACTTGGTTGGATTTACAGACTCAGATTGGGCCGGTGATCTAGATCATCGAAGTCTACCTCAGGCTATAGTTTCACTCTTGGTTCAGGTCCTGTCAGTTGGTCTAGCAAGAAACAGAACGCCATTGCCATATCATCAATAGAAGTAGAATATAGAGGAGCAGTTAACGCTGCCACAAAAGCTATTTGGTTACAGGGTATTATGATAGAGTTTGGCATCCACTTTCGGTGGCCTACCATTATCTACTGTGACAACATGAGCACTATCTCGATTTGTTGAAATCCGTTCAGCATCAGCGGATGAAGCACATTGAGATTCATATGCACTTCATATGGGAGCTGATACATGAAAACATCATCGACATACAGTATGTTCAACATACTGATCAGGTTGTAGACATTTTCACCAAGCCCTTCACTAAGGTGAAGTTTCTTCACTTGCGGTCTCTTCTTGGGGTGAGGTCTGTTGCAGCCACCCATCTTCTTCAGGCTATATAGTCCTCCTTCTTCTCTTCTTTCTTTCCAGAAAGATGTTGTTTGTACATGGGCACCTTATCAGGCCTTTAGTTGTTGGGGCCCATTGACACATCTTTCTTAGTTGTCTAGGGGAGTCTTCTTTTTCTGTTCTGGCTTACCTTGACCTCTTCCTCGGCTTCGATGAAGGGGGGGTGTTGGTGTGTGTGACTGTCCAGTCATCGTCCACATCACCTAGGTGAGTCATCTCGCCTTGCGAGAGTCATAGGTCTTAGGAAGTCAAATGACAAGTGTCAGATTCTGTCATAGAATCTGACATTGTCATTTACGTCAATGCATCATAGGAGTTACATTCCTTATTTGGAATTGTAACTCCTCTTCTAGTGGCGTCATATGCGTTAGTCAACGTCATATGCGTCAGTGGCGTCATTGAGTTCTTTCCATGTTTAGGCATGGGGGTTACACAGCACCCCTATTTGTACTTCCTATTTTTCGATCTATGAGCATGAGTAAACCCATTCTTCTTACTTGCAATCTTCTTTCCATTGTTTTAAATCTTGTGTATTGTGTTGGCTTGACGTTACCATCGGAGTGTAACTTCGTTGTGGTGCATCACTTTTCAACATCGGTTCTCATGAATCCCTCTTTCATGTATCACACCCAAAACAACCCAAAATCTCACCCAACCTTACCAAGACTCTTTCTGTGACCTTCAGACCACCTGCACTACCCGCAATCCAATCCAAAACCTCTACCTGCATAGTATTTTAGTATTTAATCGGATCAACGCTGATAGTAATATGAGGCACCCAAATCAGAACGCTAGCACTAGATTCTTTTACTTACATGTTTAAGTTGTTTTATATTGATTTATAAATAGCAGATTTACAACCTTCTAGGAAGTATCATCCTTCATGGAGCTAGCATATGCTAGACATTCCACTATCATATACTATTTAACTCTCTTTTTGTGGTCTTGTTTTATATTTCAGGTAGTTCCTCCTAGCCAAAAAGAAGCTATCACAGTCAACATTGGATCAAGAAGTCAGAACACGCGCAATGACTTTCAAACCGACCATCACAACAGGTATTCCTCCTTGGCGCATACCCTTATCTGTTTCATCTAAATCCTTAAAGAAAATGGTGAAACATTTTGGCACACCCAGTGGGACCATCTCTTGGGTTCATTGCATTTTCTTCATATAGGGAAAACTTTCTTGTGTGTTTCTTTCTTTTGAAAAATACACATTTAATCTTCTCCCTGGTAATATTCCTTTCTTCTAATTTTCAAAAAGGCATTTGTTATTTAGTGCTTAAAATGAATTACTTCTTCCTTTTGGCATTGCATTAATGAAATGGCATCCCTCTTCCTGTTCATCACCTATTACATCAAATATCACATTTCGATTTGGGTTTAAAACACTTGCATTGCATTCTGATTTGTTGGATTATAGCTCACATTAAAAATGAGGGCAACCTATACGCTAAAATTCATGCCCATCTGATGGTTGACATAATTGAACCGTAGAAAGCACTTCTCTCTCTCTCTCTCTCTCTCTCTCTCTCTCTCTCTCTCTCTCTCTCTCTCTCTCTCTCTCTCTCTCTCTCTCTCTCTCTCTCTCTCTCTCTCTCTCTCTCTCTCTCTCTCTCTCTCTCTCTCTCTCTCTCTCTCTCTCTCTCTCTCTCTCTCTCTCTCTCTCTCTCTCTCTCTCTCTCTCTCTCTCTCTCTCTCTCTCTCTCTCTCTCTCTCTCTCTCTCTCTCTCTCTCTCTCTCTCTCTCTCTCTCTCTCTCTCTCTCTCTCTCTCTCTCTCTCTCTCTCTCTCTCTCTCTCTCTCTCTCTCTCTCTCTCTCTCTCTCTCTCTCTCTCTCTCTCTCTCTCTCTCTCTCTCTCTCTCTCTCTCTCTCTCTCTCTCTCTCTCTCTCTCTCTCTCTCTCTCTCTGCTGCCCAAATTGCACAAATTTGAAATTTACACATCTTCTTAAACAACATCCCACTCGGAGAAGTTGTTAACGATAAAACAATCAGAGGATTGATAGTGAGCACCCATCTGGTTATCTCTGTCCAATACCCCATCAAAGAGCAGCCCGCCCCCACCAAAACATAACCTGAAACCTCACCTTTAGAATTTCCTTCTTCGTAGGAAGCCTTCCCAACCAAAAAATCTATTCTAAATTCACATGTCAATCTTAAATAAAATAAGCTAAAACCAACATAAAATTCACTTTTAGGACTATGTGTTTTCTTAGCTTTGTTCTTGATTTACGTTTTGAGGTGTGAGCAAACGATTCTTCATTTTTATTTTTTCCTTTCACACTCTGCCATCATAGTTGGAGTATTCGAATTTCTCTCAGTGTGTTAAAACCTCATCTTATCATCCCCAAACTTCTGGGTTGATTATTCATCCAATCTAAATTCACAAAAATCCATTTTTGTTCATTCTTTAGATTTCACAATGAGCAGACATCGGTCCAAGCGACCGGCGTCAAGCGTTGCGGTTTACATCCCGACCACCATCGGTTTACATAACTAGTTTTAGTTCCTTTTTCTTTTGGTTAGTTTACCCAAAGGAAACTTATCTCATCTTCTCTTCTATTTAGAGTCTTTGTGTGTCATTGTACTCTCTGTACTCTAATAACAGTCATCAAATACAACTTTCCTATCTGATAGTCATCAATATCTGCCTCACTTGCTGAAACTATTGTTTTCTCACAAGTTTCCGATCGGTCCCTATAACCGCTCATCGGTCACGCTTGACCACCATCGGTCATCCATTAACCGCCATCGGTTAGTGTAACTGTGTGTCAGCCACTCTGTTTTGATTTTAATCACAACATTTACCAACTTTCCCTCTTAGAATCTGTTTTGTCTCATCTCTCATCTCTGATATTCCTTGTGTCATTTATAGAGTATAGTTCACCTGACATATGTTGATTCACATGGTGTTGACTCATAGCCAAACTAATGCTCTAGTGTTTCACATCATTCATCAACCACTCCCATCTAGTCCATCACCACCATACATCTTATCACCTGTGGATCCGACTCACTCATCCCCATCGCTATCGGTTCAAGGATTTCGTGAGACTCCTTGACAAGAATCCCACTTCCCTCCAGTACTACCTTTATAATTCTTCCACCAAAGATTTCCTCAAGACGGTTAATATATGACATGTCCGTATCTAACCCTCTTGCTCTCGCCCCAACTTTCGCATCAGCTATCACCAACTTGATGCTACTGTCATCCACTTTACCACCTATGGTGTCTCTAGATCCCACAACCACTATAAGCGCATGCGTCTACATTATCTATGGCACCCGTGACATCAATTGTCCCTCCAACAACCACTTTTAAGTATAGCCTCATCTCGTACTCCACTACCTCACATATACCTATTGCATCGCAATCACCTCTCGATGTCAACAACTTACACCCCTTTCCAAAACCTCATCCTTTCTATCTTGTAGTCCTTACCCCCAATCACATGCCTAGAGTTTTTATACGACTACTCTACCCACTTACACATACTACCAACAACCCCCGACCTCATCTATCGCTTATTTTGGTTATGTTCCACCTACATCTATTCCTCCTACACAATTCTCATACTCAGCGCCACCATACACTAGCATACCACCCACCTCATACATTCAACATCAACCCCATTTTTCTACAATGGGCACCCATTCATCCTAGCCTCCTAACGACCTCATTAAAACTATGATGGAAAATATGCAGACCTTAGAAGCATCTCTGCTTTACGGATCTTGTAATTCTTTAAGTTATGGTGAAATCTGTAATGAGCCTATCCATCCACCTCTTCCCATTCACCCTTACCCCATCCATTGGGAAATTCCTAAATTCAATTGCTTCAACAGTAAAGAAGACCCGCAACAACACTTGCAGTCATTCAAACATGGGTGCTACCTAATCGCCCACGATGACACTTTGCTCTTATGAACTTTCCCAATGTCTTTGATAGGACCAACATTGGATTGGTATAGTGGACTACCTCGACATTCCATTTATTCCTTTAATCAAATAGCCCAAGCTTTCTTAGATCATTTTTCAATCAATGTTACCAAGAAAGTCACCATGACTAATCTCTATTTAACACGATAATATGAAGATGAATCTATCACATATTTTGTTTCCTATTGGCGAGTCTTATTAACAAATTGACGTTCTAACTACCTCATACTGAAATTATTGAGATGTTCACTAGATCTTGTGCTAGACACATCTCACCAACTCTGCAAGTCCAACCCTTCTGCACCTTTGATGAAGCGTTCACCATGGCATGAAAACTAGAAATTTGTGTCATTGAAGAAAATAAAATCCAATTATGAAATAAGAATGCCCCATTAAAATCAAACAACTCTTCTTCATCTTCAAAACCCCAAAGTAACTATTCAAATCCCAAAGGATCTACCAACGCGGTAGTCCTCAAGGCAGGACCACCTCATTATTCTAATCAAACCCAACCTTCTTCCAATCTTTCTCCCATCCAAGCCTTTCAACTCCAACTGGGAGCAATAGAAGTATACCTCGATTGAGAGCCCTATTCTTCAGTCTTGGAAAAACTTCTTAAAGCTTGAGCCATTACACTTCCTCCCATAAAACCTCATAAGGTTTTGATCCTTCTCATCCTATGCCTGCATGGTATAAAGAACACGACTATTGTAATTACCATCGCGTTAAAGTTCATAGCAATTGTAACTACATAAATTTTAAGAACATTGTCCAAGAGATGATAGATAATGGAGACCTTGTCATGGACAACCCAAACACGCAGCAAATCAAAATTTTCACATCTTTAAAAAATTGTTCCCTAATCATAAACCATCACCTAATCAAAATAATGAACATGTATCCAGTGAGAACAATGTCCGTGAAGTCCACATGGTTTTGATATCATACCAACCATTCCTCAAATACCACCTATTTCATCTATTGAGGAAATTCTGGCACGAGCCCCTCTACCCATTAAGGAGTATACCCCTTCTACTCATTCATCTGCAAAGGAGTCCCCTTCATCTCCCCCTGCTCTCATGGAGGAAACCACACCTTATACTAATATTGTTTCACCATCTACCTCACAACCTAAACATTCAACACTTTTTATTCTCCCATCCACAAGAGAATCATCATTGCCTTCTTCTCCACTAAGGGAGAAGTCCACATCACCCCACCTATTATCTCTCCTACCCATGGGAGACTTGTCAGACATGCCTCTACCTATTGGGGAAGTTCCCCCTCAGCATCCTAGAACCCCATTGACATGATCTTGACTCTTTTACCTACAAAGTTTGAGGCTAGCCAATTCCATGTCTCATAGACCTATTTCATAGGGATTGCCACCAAATCAACTCCATCTTCTTCTTCAATAGTCCGTTTTCACGGCTAACCAATCGCTTGGATTACGTTGATAATTCCATGTTATGAGGACGTCTTCGGCTCCCCTTTTCGACCCAAATGCAAATGTTGCCTGAAGATACTTCCATGATCTACCCAAAGATATTTTCAGCAACTAAATCAACACTAACCATGCCTATTGAAACAACTTCTTCCTCATCATCTCTACCTACATCCAAACCTTTAGCCATGACCAAAACCATTTCAAAACTTGAAATCCTACCCACACCTATCTCCTCACCCATATCTAGACCCATCACTACTTTGGGTATCATGCTCGACATCAAGCCTTACTCACTCACCTATCAAATTGGACTTAATTGCGTCTTCCCAAGCCCACACCAACATTATCCCTCTGCCTAAAAATAAAACCCAACCTGCTGAGCCACATGCGCCGGTCTTGGCTACCACACCTTTGTCCCCTTCCCCCCTTCCATCCATCCTAGGACCCCATCCATCAACCTTGATCAAACAATCCCCTTCCCAAGGCTAGTCAAAAGCTAAACAACCTACTACTTTGCATCATGAGCCTTTGTTACACCTCATTTACCCAAAAACCAAACTTCCCGACCCTCACCCATGCACTTCTTACCGCCTATACCTCCACCATTACTATAACACCAACCTTGCCTATACGACTTCAACCAATGCCGTCTGTACCCAACCTCTACTAACCACCTCCACTATGCAACTCTGTTGTCCCCATGGATAACCCATCCTCTTCCACCGTCGCTTCCTTCTACATCTTGTACTCCCATGTCGCCTTTTCCCAAGAAGGTGCAACCCAAAGATAAGAACCCACTACCCTCTAATAAATTATTCAATCAAACAGAACCTTCCATCGCTAGCTCTTATACCCTACCTTTACCCAAGAAGATGCCAGCAAGACATAAGACCATACCACTCATCAAACCAATAGACAAACCCATTCCCCCTCCTATAAAGTCTCTTCCCTCATGGTCATCTGCACCTCTACCCAAACCCACACTCACTTCCCATTGTGATCCATTAGCGGGATCATACACCAACATTTTAACCAATATCTTAGAGACTTATGTCATCAAATTACCACCGCTTCGACCCTATGATCCTCTCAAACCCAAACAAAAAGGGTTTGATGAAACCAATATTTATGCCTAATATCGTATGTCAAGACATGATGTAGAAAATTGTAATGCTCTAAAGATCGTTCTTCTTCAACTTTTTCGACCATGAAGGACATAACTATACCATCCCCGCCGACCCATCACCATTAAAAACTTGTAACATGTTATACCGACCCAACGATGTACTTGTACCAGTCAAGGCATCTACCACTACCCCCACTTCTCCTTCACCCATGATCCCATCCACCAATGATTTCGCCACCTCTCCCACATCTAACCCTATTATTCATACTGTGTCGCAAACAACCTCTATAGCTAACTCATCTATTTCCCAATCATCTAGCGAGTCATCTATCCCCGCTACGCACATATATAATATTGATCCCTTAGAAGGGTTTTTTCAATGCCTCACTCTAAGGGAGTACCACCTATACAATATCGACACATTCCTCACTCCGTAAGAGTATGGGAATTTACGCCAAAGACACTAGTTATAACTACCACATAGGTGAGGTTTTTCCTTATGGTCCTCCCCACCTTCGCACTAATCTAACGTATGGGGGACTTAACACTGCCACCTATTCACCCGAACCTCCATCCCAAACATGACCATTTTCATCTGAACTCCAATCCCTTACTAACACCACTTTGCCCACACTTTCCTTCACTGTTACACATGGAAAGGCTTTGGCTTCGGTTTTTATGAACAAGGCCGCCATACTGTCATTTCATGTACCACCCATAAACACAATGATTGTAGTGACATTGGCTTTGTCACACCACCTTCCAAGAAGGCCCATGTCGACCTCATTGAGGAAGACAAAACTTCTTCACCCCATTCACCAACATCACCACCTTCACCCACGACTCTATCCCTCCCAAAAAAATTCGTAAACACAATTTCCTTGGGACCTCTAACTTATCAATGCAATGGTGAGGCCCCCTCTTCTATTCCCTTCATGTACCCTAATATGTTTGATGACGATACACCTTCTATTAATGTTGTTCAATGTTAGGACAATGAGTCCATCCTCACCTAACTTGGTATGGAAGATTATTTTACTCACCATTGTTACCCTCTGAGACATAAACCATGTTGAATGAATCGACTATCGAAATCAAAATTGATACTCAGGATGACCCACACATTATAAAGATAGGCTAGTCTTTTGATGTTGCTTTGAACAAGAAGCTTTTAACTCTTTCTCCGGACCATAACAACACTTTTCTCTGGTCCTATGTAGATATTCCTAGTATTGACCCTAAAATTGTGGTCCATAATATTGTAACCATTCCTGATGCCAAACCCATAAAACAAAAGATGCAGAAAATGCATCCTTGCATTGCTCTTCTAGTCAAAGAAGAACTACAACATCTTCTCTTTGTTTCCTTCACCCTACCCATTGATTATCCCCAATGGATTTCTAACATCATTCTTGTCACAAAATAAATGGGGGGACTCTGTATTTACACGGAATTATGTGACCTTAACCTAGCTTGTCCCAAAGATGATTTTCCCCTACCAGGCATTGACCAACTAGTTGACCTTACGATTGGCCATGAAATGCTATCACTCATGGATGGTTTTTCGGGTTATAATCAAATATTAATTGCTCCAGAAGATTAAAAAAACTTCTTTCATCACTCCTTGGGGGACCTTCTGCTATCGAGTCATGCCTTTTGGCCTTAAAAAGCTGGTGCTACATAGCAGCGAGCCATGACTTATATCTTCCATGACATTATGCATCGCATATTGGAAGATTACGTAGATTACCTTCTTTCCAAATCAAAATATTGGGCCGAACACCATAGTCCTTAAGGTCGTTTTTTACCGCCTCATCAAATATTGTGTTCTCCTTTAACCTAAGAAGTGTGTATTTGCGGTATTTTAATGAAAACTCCTTGGTTTCATTGTTTCTTTGCATGACATAGAAGTCAACCCTACTAAAGTGAAGTCTATTCTCAAAATTCCTCCACCTACTAATCTTCGACTTCGAAGCTTGCAAGGTAAGTTGCAATCTATTCGTTGTTTTATCTCGTAGCTTTCCGACCGCTGTCAATCATTTCATCATCTCCTCAATAAGTATGTTTCATTCAAATGGGATGATAAATGCCATAAATCCTTTGATGCCTAAAAATAATACATTCTTCAACCACTAGTGCTCATTCCTCTAAAGGATGACTAACCCTTTTACCTATACATTTCCGCCATTGACCATTCTCTAGGTGTCATGCTCGCTCATTGCGACGAGCAACATCGAGAGCAAGTGGTTTATTACATAAGCCATACCCTTTTAGACTATGAAACTAGATACACCCACGCCGAAAAACTCTACTTAGCCTTAGTTTTTGTCACGACCAAGCTTCTTCACTACCTGTTCAACCAAAAAACCTTTGTTGTCACCAATACCGACCCCTTGCATTACATATACACCAAACCCTATCAACATCAACATGCCGCACATTGGCCTATGCTTCTCTCGACCTTGACCTTGAATTCATCCATGAAAATTCTATCAAAGGCCAAGCCATTGCTAACCAACTAGCGGACACACCTCTTTCCAAAAATTCACACTCTAACTTTGATTTCCCGACATCTCCATTCTACCCTCTCTTGGATGATACCACTTACCAAATGACCCTCTTCTTCGATGGTTCCAAATGTCAGCTGTGGGGGTGGTGCTGGTGTTATCCTCATTCCTCTTGGTGGTGAACCTATGCCTTTATCTTTCAAACCAGATTTTGATTATACAAACAATATCGCCGAATGCGAAGCGCTAGTATTGGTCTCCACATCTGCTTATTCCTTAGATGTTAAGTCAATCAATATATATTTTTATTCCCAGGTTGGTTTTAAATCAATTCAATGGTATATACCAGTGTCGTAATGAAATACTTCAAAAATATAAACATCATGTAGACATACTTTTGACTACCTTTGACCATTACAAACTTCAAACCACCCCCCATTCTACCAATAAGTTTGCGGATACCATGGCCTACTTGGCTTCTCAGATACCCGCTTTGCCCACTGACTCTAAAATATTTGTCACAATACAAAGGTTACAATCACCCTCTTACTTACCTCGTGAGGTCTACTCTGTCGGAATGTTGCACTTGACCCACGTGACCTTTGGTATAAATAGTTTACAGACTATCTTTCCCTTTCCATTCTACCTTTTGATCTCACTCGTAATGGACAACGTGCCTTTCTTAAAAGTTTCTCTCATTATGTCATCATGGGTGGTCTCCTTTATAAGTGTGGCTTTGACAGTATTCTCTTACGATGCCTTACAAGTTCTGAAATTCCCTACACCATCAAGGAAGTTCACGACAGAATTTTTGGAGGCCACTTTAGTGGTTTAGCTGTCGCTAAACGCATTCTTCACCTTGGCTATTATTGTCCAACCCTAAACCACAACTATTGTGACTATGTCAAATGTTGTGTGAAATGCCAGCAACATGCTAATCTTCATCACACACCTAGTCATGCCTTGCAGGTCGCACGAGACCTTTGGCCTTTTTCTCAATGGGGCTTAGATCTTGTTGGAGAGATCAATCCCCATTCTTCACAACGCCATCAATGGATTATAACTACTACTGAATATTACACTAAATGGGTAGAAGCCATTCCCCTCATTTTTACAAAATCTGATAAAATATGTGAATTCATTAACCATCACATCATTTGTCACTTTGGTGTTCCTCACCGCCTCATCATTGATAATGGAAAGCAATTCAAAAACAAAACCCTATGTAAGTTATGCGACACTTTTGGCATCCAACTCAGTTTCTCATCACCTTATTACCCACAAACCAATGGCCAAGAAGAATCAACCAATAAAACCTTGAAAAAAATTCTTATGAAAGTAGTTAACGATATTGGCAAGGATTGGCATACACACATTCCTTTCGCCTTGTGGGCTTATTGCACTAGTATTCGCACTTCGACTGCTGCCACACCTTTTCTCTGGTCTACGATACTGAGGTTGTCTTGCCTCTCGATGTCTAGATTCCATCTCTCTACATCTCACTACAAGACATGCTCAATGACGATGATTTTCATCAAGACCATTTAGCACAACTTGAGTTATTAGATGAACGTCATCTCAATGCTCTTGATCATCTCCAAATTTACTAAAAATGTATCAAGCGTGCTTATGAAAAATGTGTCCATGAACGCACCTTCTAGGTCGGAGACCTCATCCTGAAGGAAAATCAAAATTTAACCAAAGAAGAGAAACATAAACGAGGCAAATTTGCTCCTAATTGGCTTGACCTATATATCGTTAACCATGCCTATGGATCAGTTGCTTATTGTTTGTCTTCACTTGAAGATAAACCTGAACAAAATCCCCTCAATGCCTTGCATCTTCACCATTTTATTGTTGACGCAAGTCCTATATCACTTTCTCATCGAATTGATGCTCTTCGCCTTGAGCGTTGTTCACCTTTCATATTACCCGTTTTTAAGGATTAACGACTAAAAAGAATCATGTGATTACCCGTCACCTTTCAGCCTTATATTCAATATGAGTACCAAGGCTCTACTCATAGCATGATTCTCATGTATACTTTTTCATCTTTTTTTAAAGATGGAATCCCATGGTCGTTCATCACTCGAAACCACCTCTTTCATGGTTAACCTTTGTGTGCTAAGGTTTTTTCTTCTAAAGAAGAACTAAAAAAACAAAATGGGATTCAACTCCTTGAGTCAAACTTCCAACAAAAGATGACTCCCTAAAAAAGGGACATCTCTTCTCTCTATCTCGCTACTATAAATAGATTGCTCCCTTGAAGGACAACTATATAAAGTCATTGTAAAAATACAATAAAATGTTTAGAAGCTTCCCGCATCAATTAGCTTCACA
The DNA here is from genome assembly GCA_018340775.1 of Taxus wallichiana var. yunnanensis. NCBI lineage: Eukaryota > Viridiplantae > Streptophyta > Pinopsida > Cupressales > Taxaceae > Taxus > Taxus wallichiana. Next base: position 213,148,131 of record CM031237.1, on the reverse strand, counting down.
AAGACCTCAAGGAGATAATATACTCATCCCATATAGACTTCCCGTATCGATTAGTATATTAAAAACAAACAAGTACAGAAAATGATGAATTTTTCATCATGGACTTGCCTATGTTTGATCCTGGGTTTCTTACTAGGTAAACATGTTGTTGTACACTAAGTTATGCTAAACCACCCACTTTCACCTCATTACCTTTTTCACCCTAATTTTCTCTCTACTCAAGGGACTTGCCACATCCGCGACATTTCATGATCATGTGAATTTCTTCACCATTAGAATATTCCATTCTGCAACAATGATTTTAGGGTCTTACGTTCATAAGCCCCTCTTGGGTATGGTAGACTCATTAGGGTTCTTATCAATTGCGGCTCCTTTACCACCTCTTATCGTTCACCTTCCTCATTACTTTTTGATTATCCTATACATGACCAACACATCGACACTACATTTTAAACTACATAACCATGCATATGACCTACACTAAATCATACCTAAAACCTACCAACCCATTCCTCTAATGCATCATATTCTTCCCTAGCTTATGGGAGAAATACATCGGCATGAGCCCCTTTTTCTTCGGTTCGTGTCGGTAGCGACTCCTTGGGCATGGGGCCCGGGAGGTTAGCTCAGCCACTCTTTACCCTAACCTATTTCCCCCATCTTCCTATTCACATTCTACGTTAGTTTCCATTTTATATTAACAATTGGAAATTAAACCAAACAAGCACCAATTAATAAACATTTTTACCACATCATCAAATCATTCATTTATCATTTTCACATTTTCACTATAGAAATATTTGGAAATTTAAACCATAAACATGCATATACATCACCATTTATCTCCCATGTTACCAACAACTTGGACATTAAATCAAAATTAAAAACAAGACTCCATTATGCCTAACCGACCTGACTCCACCATGCCTACGCGACTGACACTTGACTCCATCATGCCTATGACCTGACTCCATTATGCCTAACCGACCTGACTCCACCATGCATATGACCTGAATTCCATCATGCCTATGACCTGACTCAACCATGCCTACGACCTGACTCAATCATGCCTACACCAACCTATCTCCACCATGCCTAATACACCTAGTTTCCATCCATCTCCAAATAACAATCAAATTCTACCAACACGAGTACATCATACACAATCATCAATCTCATCATAAAAATTTGTGTATCCATCCAATATACACTAATACAAATAATATAAATCTCTCAAAACTCTCATATACAGCCTCACCATCTTCGGCACGCAAGCCGGTATATGCTCAAAAATCTCAAAACTCTCATATACATCCTCACTCTCTTTGACACGTAGGCGGTATATATCAAAAATAAACAACAGGGAAGTATGCACAAATATCAATCACCTCCCCATCAATACCCTACATACCTATCTCACCCATCTCCTCCTCCTCCTCTACTCCTGTGTGGCATCCAGCTAACATCTCGCCACCCTCCATGGGCCTCGGTCTGACCTCTAATGGCCCCTCACCTGGCGTTGGCCTCCGTAAACTAGTGGCCTCACCTTGTCCCGGTCTCTGGGCTCGTCGGCCCCCTGTACTCTCTACACTGTGAGTGTGGGACCTGGTCCTCTCACTCGAGGCCTGCTATGCTATGTTCTCTGTATAGGATGGGACATTTATCACCGTAGCCATCATGTGATCCTGATAGTACCGCACACCTCCCAGGGCATCCCTAAACCACATCATCGATATTTTTGTGGAGGTGCCATGGGCCTTACTACCCCTTGTGTATTAAGACTTGTTGCTAGCCTTGGTCCTTGTGCTTGTAACTCCTATCCCTGACCTTGTGTGGGTACATGTACCACCACCTATCCTAGAAGTAGCTAACTACCCCGTAATGTAGTCACTTGACCTTGTAAGGTGGCTACATGTACTTGTGATGCCGCTAGCTAGCTCTGCAAACCCATGACCTATGCCTATAGAGTGAAAATCTATGTCTCATCTCGTCTTGGCCCTTGTGCATGTACTGCCAGCTATCCCTATAAAATAGTCACCTGCCCCATCAAGGTAACTACATGTGCCTGTGTATGGCAAAACTACACTCCCAATGCTATCACCTATCCCTATAGTGCATCTCTCTGCACTATCATTGTAGCCAAATCCAATTTCCCCAGTCATGGAGGGGCCGCCTGTAACTCTGCAGCCCACCATCATCTATACCCATTAGTCACCCCTGCATCATCAATCTTACTATCCACCGACATCTCCACCTGACTTGTTGGATCTATAGGGTGAGGTAGAGGCAAAGGCCTCTCCACATCCTCTCACTCGGGTACCATACAATGGGGGAACATCCTAAACTAGTCCAAACTGTCATCGGACTCTATTCACCTAAATCATCTTGTGCTCATCGGCACATCTACCTCAGATCCTCCATACTAATGGCAACCCCGTAGCTCCCGCCTCATACCTCTAAATGCTGGATAGACCACATACGGCTGCCACACGATATCCAATGCATACAACCCCTCCAACCTCTACCTATAATGCATGACATCATAGGTCACCTCCTCACCTCATCGGCGATCCCCAACTACCACCCACCTCCTGTACCCAGAGCTTGGTATTTTATTTCAAAGATGAGCTTTATTTTCAATAATATATAATAAGAGAATTATTATTTCTATTTAAAATCTAATTTGTAACTTGATAATTTTAATGGTTATACAAAACATAATCTTTACTTTAAGTAATTTAATGTCACTATTAATTTTAGTCTTTTAGTATAATTAGGTTATCATATAAGGTAATGGGTTCATTATATTAAGGATTAGGGTGTAGTGATTAATTATAATCATATTAATTTTTAATATTAAAATTTTCCTACTATTTAACCATCATTTAAAAGGGTTTGTTCCTATAGAGAAGTTAATTAAAAAATCAAAATATTTTAGCCAAAAAGGTACGACGCCGTATTGCAAGTGGTCTTCCTACCAATATAATGATTGATTTATCGTATAATGAGTACATTTGAATATCTTCCGATCAACCTAATCTTTATATTAGTGTTTTTCCTATAAATCAACTCAAAACACACTCATTCCTTCCACTATTTAGAATTCGTTTTGTTGATTTCTCATCGTACACATTATATTATATAGTACAATATATGTAACCTAAGCTCATTGCTAAAACTAGTTAACTACTTATTATATTATCTCCATACTCTTAACAAGATAAATAATCATGATTCGTCATCCAATTCAGTGTAAAACCTAATTATTAAGCTATTATACTTTATTACATTGTTTGTCATCAAATGTCATTCTAGAGAGAAAAAGAGATCATAAATTTCCCCATAACTACTATAGAAAATTTGTGGGTATGACATAACTCCACCACCATGTGATGTGTTGCATGTGTGTGTGTGTGTGTGTGTGTGTGTGTGTGTGTGTGTGTGTGTGTGTGTGTGTGTGTGTGTGTGTTGGATATAATGGTGTTGTGAGCTAAGTCAAGATTGTGAGTTGACATTAGCTTTGATGAGGGTGTGTGAACACGGAACATGACACGCCAGGTGGCAGTGCTCATATTTTCTCAGTGCATATGGGATGAGAGTAAATTCCTTGGTCTATAGACTCTGATGTTCTTAAGACAACCCCAATGCTTAAATGGGGATTACATAGGAGGTACCTACCTTCATTTAGTCTTGTGGCCATAAGCACAACATTAATATTTGTTATTTAGGAGTATTATATACATCCTTTTCTAGTTCACTGTTGTCACATAAATACCTAGAGGGTAGGTGAAAACTTAATATTACACAGATGAATCACTCTCTTGCCACATCAATTCCATATCTACCCACTTCGTTGAAGGGTAGGGCCACTCCTCATGAATTCAAGAGATGCGTTGGGGATCGCCATGTCCGTGGTTGGAGGCAAAGTATTCCAATGATAATCTCACTCGATGTATTGGTTATGCAGCTTCGATGATCTCCAGTTGATTTTCAATACCATGTATCGAATGTTTATTCTTGTACTCATATTAATATACTCTGTAAGTTGGTAGAAGATTGTAATAATCATTATGTATTGTATATTGTGTTTTGTAGCTTTGAGGGTTGGTTATTATATACATTTGGAATGAATCATATTTTTATTGTAAACCCAATTACAAACATAGTTACAAATTGATTTATAACCAGAAATGAGTCAACGAATTTTATGAATGAATTACTAGCATTTATGAATGAGAAAGTGATAATTATGAAATGATGTTTTGAAAGTAACTATGAGTAAATTTAATCATTAAGTGAATTGTAATTATGAATTGAGTATAGAATTTCAAATGAGTATATTTTATTAGAATAATAAATTGGAGTAAAATGAACATTGAATTATTATTTTACTCTTTGTGGTGTAGTTTAAATAAATAGTGTTTATTACTAAGTGCGTTTCAATTATTGTAAATTTTAGTTTTAAATTATTAGTTAAAATCGGGGATGAGGGAATGACTTTAGTAAAGTCGATTTCCCAATCATGTTATCTTAAAATCAAATAATTACGCTGAAGGTGTTCCCCCTATGTGAAATACCCTTCCAATCATTTCAGCGACTATGTTAAATTAGATAGTTTGACAGGTGTTTTGACAGTGACCACTTTTTGTGGTTTCAAATCTTAGGGTTGTTTTTTCTATATGCGGGACTTTTAGTACCTCTGTTTTACATGTTGTCTATCCTATCGTATCGAAAAGCACATTGAAAAAAGAGGGCGACTGTGTTATATTTTGGCAAACCAATGCATTAGCAAGGTGTCTGAAGCCAACGATTAGAGTTTCATTTCGCCTATTACAGTTCCCCTTGAAACTGGAGCTTTTGCAGATTCGAACAGGAGGGATTTTACACTACCTACCTTGCAGAAGGGTTTATGTAATCCAATTGCTATAAAGAGACTCTATTACTTGCGTGAATTTGAGAATTTTTTTAATTTAATTTGTTGATCAAAGAATACTTGTCTAAGATCACAAAGAGTCCGTGCGGGATAGAAGGCTCGGAACCAAGGGCGCGAAAGGATAGGAAGGACCGCATGTGTGGAAGGTAAGTTCATATTTTAGGACTTAGCCAATTTTGAGCATGAAGACCTATTTTTGAAAGATGGCGTGTGGACCACATCAATGATGCAGAGATGTGTGCGCCATGCATTATCTATATTTGGAGAAGCGGTTCAAAGCGTCTATGAATGGAGACAAGATGAGAATAGAATTGACACTTCAATTAACTACAAGAGGACTATAGATAGCGCACTTGCATGTGTGGCTATGATTGTAAACGGCGTATGGCTATTAATAGCATGCGACCTATTTCTGGAATAGATAAGCGGTGAAGGGAAAGTCCCCACCCTATATATATATGATGTTAGGTGCATAGTAGATGGTGGTATTATAGAGAGATGGAAGTATGTAGGTATTACAGAGAGCTGAATGTATGCAGGTATTACAGAGAGTTGGATGTATGTATGTGTAACAGAGAATATACACATATGACTGAATTATTGTATCAGTTCCATACGCACATTGATATAGATTGAAAATACTGTAAGGAGCTTCTATATTTATTAATAGATGGAAGATATTGGCTGAATCTAAGTGTCATTCTATGTAATTGAGTAGTACATGTTATTAATTCAATCATGATTATTGTTTAAATCTTGTTCTTTCATAGATCTAAGGATAACATGCATTGTAGAATGATGGATTAGTTATGAATCTATATGTTTCTTCCTTCATCATGTTAGCATCCTGTTACAACAACCCTAAAGAGGGACCTGGTACCTTTGCGTGCTTGGTGAGCGCTCAATCTAGGTTGAGTGATGTGCCAACGTGACTAGGGTGTTATCTGGTAAATTCTAGGTTACATCATTGGTTCCATTGTTGGGACCTCTTTTTCAGTTGTTTTCAGGATGGTTCGTGATGAAGACGTATCGGTTAACTCTAGCAAGTATTGAGGAATGGATACATGGTCTGGAGGAAGAATATGCACGACAATTTCAGCAATGGATCTGAGTTTAACGCATGCACTTGGGTAGAACAGAATCATGTATGATAGCTTATATGAGAGATTTTTCACTATCTTTCTAGTAGAACTATACGAGTGGCTTACTGCTTATGCATCTCAGTGAAATTGGAGGTATCGTGCACTTGTCTGAGACACAGGAAGAATTTCAGGCCCTCTTATGATGCTGATCTAATCTGGACTCGCATGGTGGATACATGGTTTCGTGGTGTTCTAAATAGTTATATTCTAGAATATTCAATTTTGACGTACTCTTGCCCAAGGTAGCTGAATTCTAGTTTTTGCGGTATCCAAGAGGAACATATTTGCATAGTATTCCACTGGCGATCAAGATCTTAATGGTAACTTTGAACCTGGAGAGTAAACCGATGGCTAACTAAAACTTCACCATGTGCGAGGGCAGGAATAGGTTTGGTTTAAGATGACAGACCTAGCGGAGAAAGGTAGAGAGAGAAAAGTGACTTAAGTATAATGAGGCATGTGAGAGGGAGATAGAGAAGCAACGTTCCATTGTAGAGAGAAAGTATGGCATGGAGGAGAGAGATGGCTCGTGAAGGATTTACAGCTCACGTAGAAGACGTGGAGCCAGAGCATCAGGAACTCCCCCATCTTGGAAAGCATGATAGAGATCCCTTCTCGGCCTCACACGGAAGTGTGCCAGCAGAGACTACTTGGGCCGTAGGCACGCATCTTAATCCACCTGGTGACCTAGCCTTTGCGCTTGGTTTTTTAGTATCTAGTATGACAAGTAACCAACAAACTAACTTGGGAAGTAGGAAAGTAGGAGTAAGTCAGGGATCAAGTACATCAATGGCAGGACAAACGAATTCAATGTCATTTGGAGGAGCATTCTTAGGCACATCATCCGCACAGAATGTGAGCACGCAAAATGTTGGATTCACCTCTTGGAAGTGGAACTACCTCACAGACTATAGGGGTATAGTATAGTACTATTGTCGGAGCATAGGGGAGTACATCTACATTCCCTATTCCAACTACAAGTGGTGGATCAAGAGGTATAGGTGGTTCTAGTTCTAGTGGATCTGGTGGTTCTGGAGGCAGAGGGAACACAGGAGGTTCTAGATCAAGTGGTCAAGGTCCGCAACAACCACAAAATATCTATATGGATATGTCTCTTTGTCTTCAGGAATGTAGAGTATAGAGGATGTTTTTGAACATGTGCATATGTGTGAAATATTTTGGCGTGCTAAAGGGATCATAGATTTCTTGAGCGAAAGGTAAGTCAATTCACTACTACATTACAGGGGTGCACACACATAGCTGGTATAGGAAGTTTGACCCTGATCAAACTTGCATGGATTATGCAACATTGAGAGATGCTTTCTTGAAAGAGTTCCATATCCTTGAGTTTGAGCAGAAGAGTATAAGTGTGCTCAAAGATATCAAGCAAGGAACTACTAAGAGTGTACGTGAGTATGATGCTTGTTTTAAGACACTTCTATCTAAGCTATCTTATGATATTCATGCTAGCCAACATGCACAATGGTTCATTGGAGGGTTGATTACACCTTTTAGAAGGGCACTGTCACATAAGACATACACTGATCCGTGCGAAGCACTAGAAGAAGCTTTGCGTCTTTGAGGCGAGGTTGGGAGCATTGACACTAGATTTAGTCCATTTCTAGAGGCACATATTGTAGCTATGACAAAGCAGTTAGAGAAGTTATTGTTAGTGCAAAATCAGAACACCCCAAATGAGTTATGGATTTGCTTTTCTAAGGCAGGGTCATTTGGTGTGATTTGCATAACATTGGATCATTCCCTAAGTTGTGGGACTTGCAAATGGGAATGATCCTCCAGAGAAGGTTGGTTCCTCTTCCTAAACTACCTGTCATGAGCTACTCCAATGCAGAAAACTAAATCTAACCTAATCTAACCATTCCAAGGAACCAAGGAGAGAGAAAGAGGGAAAAAATAGAGCCTACACTAAAGCGGTGATACACCAGCAAAGGAAGTGAGATATTCTGTTGAGGGAGAAAGAAATAAAAAATGGAGATGAGGGAGGTCAGATAGAAGTGACATGGCCTAGATCTGCAAATCATCCATTAAACTCCATGAAACACAACATCCTACACCTATAAATGTGAAATACATGCACAGAAAACCAAGATTGAAAGGGAGAGGCACGAGAAACAACAAAATGATGCAAAGGGTTGAAGAACACCACAAAAACATGTTTTTATTGCTCTAGAAGGTGCATAGACCATTACATTTCTGGAATAGAGGCACAAATACATTTTCCAGGCGTGGGAGAAGGTTTGCTGCTCAAAAATGGTGTCGAGAAATAAATTTGACAAAGTTTCTCTATGCCCAGAATGTCTCTCCTTCTCAAACGAGAAGTGTTACAGTATATATAGAAAGAAAAGAGAGAGAAGAGGGAAAAGTCAAATCCTGTTTCAACCACCCCAAGATATGCATTAATCCTGCTTCGAAAGTTTAACCACTTTGAATATCAATGCCTCCTTTCAAATTTGCCCCAAATCTATTGATTTTGGCTCCCTCTTTCTATCTGGTGTGTTGAAGAAGAATGGCGGATCAAATAGAATTAGATCTAGTAACTGAGAAAATCAGATTCTATATAAAAGGTCTGAAGATTTTTCTCCATGGTTCACCTACTAGGGCCTGAGAAAAATTATTTTTTTATCTTTCCATGGTGTAGAAGACGTTTCGAGATGCTTCCAACGGTGTTAGATTTGCAATATTTTGAGCCCTGAGTCGAAAGATATGCCCCTTCGAAGTTTGTATCGAATCCATACAAATGGGTGGGAAAATAGTTTGAAAAATGGGTCCCCCTTTACATATGGGACACGCAGCAGCCAGATTAGGGAAAAAATCGGGTTCGCGGGTCCATAATTTATCTTTTTCCTTTTCTACGGAAAATGCAAAAAACCCCGCGTGGCCCCGAAGATCTTGGACACGTGACACTCTTTGGTTGGTTGGGAGATGCGCTTCCATCTTTTCCTTTGTGCCCTTTTTGATAAAAGGAAAATTTTCACCTTTTCCTCCGACTCCTTGCTTTGGCTTTGACTCGGGCTCAAATGCTGACCTTTTCCCCTTTATTTATTTTAGAGCCTGCCCGAGTCTGTCAAATAGATTTAAGACACAGATTCATGCGACAGAGCCGTTTCTTCTCTTTCTTCTCTTAGCACAGGTCGTGGTTGATCCAATATTTTGCCCGGGGGTGAAATATGGATAACAATTATCAACAAATTCAACCCATGAAACACGCTCGGAATTTGGCGTACAAATTGTGAAGTGGAAGGTCACACCAAGGATAGTTGCCCTCGCAGATTTGTATGCTCGTTCTTTGTTGGACTGTGAAAATTTTCATTTGAATCATGATGCTAGTCATTGTCCTTTGTTACATTATGCAATAAGGAAGAATGTATCTTGCTTTTGCAATATTTATAGGTCAATGACCCATGATATTGAGGATTGTCAGGTTGATTGGTTAGATCCAAGATGCTATAGACATTAGAATACGACATACAAGTATAAAAAATAGTTCTAAGGGTAAGAATGAGCACCAAGATCGGGATCATAATCAAACACTATGCTATGACAGAATGAGGGGCATTTTGAAGGAGGTCGTGGAAGGGGACGTGGATATCATGGTGGATATGGAGGATGAGGCCATGGTGGAGGAAGAGGAGAGTTCCTCGTGGAACATGTTATACGTGTGGATCTTCTGACCACTATAGGTGTGAATGTCCTCGAATATTGCATGTTCTTTCTGGGAAGAAGAACCATAGCTATGAAGAGTTCCCAGACTTATATGAGCATCTAAGTAAGCAGCATAAGCAAGAAAACAAAGGTGCTAGGATGGTTAGAATCCAATGTGGTAGAAGATCAGTGGATGCCCAAGATAGCAGAAGGACCTGAGGCATTGACAATGAAGATTACTACACGCACTGAAGCAACACGCGTGAGAGAGGCATTGCACTAGAAGCCTACGATCACCAAGGAGGAGGTTTTGCATGATGAGGTACCTAGATCCTTCTCATCAAAAAGAAGTTTACCAGGATACCATGGAAGTGCTAAGGAATCTTCAAGGTGAGATACAGTACCTAAAGGAGCAAAAGAAAGCATCAGAGATAGTCTAAACTGATATCGATGATCTGCGAGAGGTGTGCAAGATGTTGCGCTAGGAGAACATTATTCCACTATTAGGAAGTTGGTTAAAAGGGAACACTCCGTGCGTAAGTCTTGAGACCGGATGTCGAGATTCTTGCATGCAAATATCCCCCCTGATAGCATTGACTATGAAAAATAAATTACTTTGAATGTTGTTGTGGATGGGTGGTTGTTGAGCAACATATTGATCGATAAATGTGCTTAGTCCGATGTTTGCCATGAGGCCTCCATAACATCATTAGATGATGGCTAAATGGAGGCCACTCCCATAGGAGTATTGAAAGATACATCTATAACTATACAAGGGGCCAAGTTCATTGGGGATTTTGGTCAGGGATTTTGAGGTATTAGCACTTGCAGAGGTAGACAATTTTCCACCCTACTTGGACGCCCTTGGTGTTATGCGAATAATGCTGACTTGAGATTCAATAAGGGGTATATTAGCTTTGAAATTAAGGAGGAAAGGGTTTGTGATACCTTTGACAGATGGGAAGTCTACACCCTATGTTGAGCCTCTAAGTGAGGAGGACTTAAACAAGTCTATATACGTGCTATTCAGGACCTAGAGGTCAATGAGCCATCCAAAGAAGGCATCTTACAGTGGGAGGATTCTCATTCTATTAGTGATATTATGAGTATTACTTGTGACAATTGGGCTCATGGTACATATGAATTAGTAGGGCGCGAGGTGAAAAGTGTGGTTGCACGTAAGAATGGATTTCATTCAATTCGATGGATAGGCAACACAGTACCTTGGTATACAGGACAAAAGATCTTCCTACCTTTCTGAAGGCCATGGAAACACAGTGGGCAGATCAAGTTACAAGGAGAGATATGTTAGTATATACACTGCGCGGGACAATAGCGCGCTGGTGGGTAGTCCATAGAGATAATCTTATAAATTGGGAAGAGATTGGAATAGCTTTGTCTACTAGGTTTATAAGGAACAATGCACCTACGTAAATATGCACTTATCATGGTGATCAACTTGTTCAACATCACATTTAGTAGTGTGAGAGAATCTGGACAACATGACATGAAGCATTACCACCTTCACTATGGGTGCATAAATTGTATTCTACACTACAAGGATGCACACGTGCTTGGTATGTATATATAGAACTACATTGAGAAACTATAAACTGGCAAGATTTGACTGCATGTATGATCTAGACTTTTGACTACTTCTCGACTAAACCTCCTGTAGAAAAGGCATTAAAATTTGTCAAGCGCTTAACTATGGGAGATAGTACAAAAGTAGAAGAGCATATTCAGGAATTGTTCGGTGAGGTAGAGTTCAGAGCATGTTTTGAAAAGGAAGAAGAAATGGACTCCATACTACTTGAACATGCTTGCCTTGAAGAAAGAGAAAGGAAAGATGGTTTACATCATGGATGATGAGGAAGTTGAGAACTTGATATTGAACATTCACACGGGGTGTGCGAGGTCTTGGATAGTGTAGACAAGGATACGCGTGCCTACCATGAACCCATGAAGACAAAGAAGGTGAATATAGGTTCAGAGGTTGAGCCTAAGGAGGCCATAATTGGAGATTACTGGTCAAACTCGGAGGTAGCAAAGATCATTGAGTTACTCAGGGATTATCAAGACTTATTCCCTCGAGGATATCATGAACTTAAAGGTGTGCATGAATCACTTGGGGAAATGAAGATCAAACTTAAGGATGGTGCATGACCAGTTAGAAAGAGACCTTACTAGAATGAATCCTAATTTGCGTGAAAAGGTGAAAGAAGAAATTGATAAAATGTTGAAATATGGAATTATCAAGCCCCTTGATGAGTTAGAATGGGTTAGCCCAATAGTGATCAGTATCAAGAAGGATAGATGGATTAGGATATGTGTGGACTACATGGAGTTGAATGTTGCATGCGTCACAGATCCATTCCCTATGCCATTCACTGAGGAAATACTAGAAGGAGTTGCAGGGCACGTAATATATTCCTTCATAGATGGATTTTTCGGGAATCATCAGATTAGGATTGCTCTCAGGAGGATCAAGAAAAGACAACATTTACAATTGAATGGGGTAGTTTTGCTTATATTGTGATGCCCTTTGGATTGAAAAATGTGCTTGTGTATTCTCATGCATAGTTGTTCAAGCATTTAAGGATTTTATTCACAACTTCTTACAGGTCTACCTAGATGATTGGACAATATATGGGCTTGTGAAAGATCATTGTGACAATCTGCGCTTAATGTTTGAACGATGTAGACAATTGAGTATCTCTTTGAATATCAAGAAGTGCATATTTGCTACGCCATTTGGGATACTATTAGGACATATAATTTGCAAGGAAGGTTTGTTAGTTGATCTAGCCAAGGTTGCATTCATTTTAGGCCTGAAGCGCCTACTAGTCAAAGTGAGGTGCATGTAGTTTTTTAGGTCATACAAGATATTATAGAAAATTCATAAAAGGGTATGCCAAAATTGTTGCACCCTTGGAAGAATTGCTGAAGGGGAAAGGTACATTTTATTGGGGAGAACCACAATAGTGCACGTTTGAGATATTAAAAGAGAAACTTACTACCATGCCCATTCTACATTTTCCCTCATGGGATAAACCATTTCATGTGCATGTGGATGCTTCTGGTATGGCCATTAGCGCTATGTTAGCTCAACCTGGTGAAGGTATTATAGATCATCCAATTTGTTTTTCTAGTAGGAAGATGACTCATGTTGAACGGAATTATACAACTATAGAGCGCAAAGCTTTGTCAATGATCTATGCATTATACAAGTTTCGACAGTACTTGTTAGCAACACCATTTGTGTTTTATACAGATCACATGACATTGAAGTATTTGGTAAACAAGCCATCTTACAAGGGTGCATATGTAGATGGGTGCTCTTATTTCAAGAGTTTGACTTCACAGTTGTGGTGAAGCCAAGGAAAAGCAATTCTAGACCAAATCATTTATCTAGAATCAATTCAGGAGAGGATGCATAGACAATTGAAGAAACAATGCTAGATGCATAGTTATATAAGCTACAATGTGCACACCCACGGAATCAGAAGACATTGTTGTCTTTCTACTAACAAACACCAGAAGGAATGAAAGCATTAGAAAAGAAGCAACTTGCTATACACGTGACACCGTTTATGTTAATCAGTGGTGACCTCTACAAGCTAGGCAAAGATGAAGTATTACGTTGTTGTGTATTAGAGCATGAGCGTAAGGATATTATGGAAGAAGCTCATGGTGGTATTATAGGAGGCCATTATGCAGGTGATGCGACTACCCGGAAGATCCTACTTGTTGGATTATGGTGGGAGACATTGTATAAGGACTGTAAAGAATATTGTAAGGCGTGTGATCATTGTCAGCACCTAGGAAAACCAGGGCAAAGAGATGAGATGCCTTTGAGACTGATTACTAGTGCCAAACCATTTGAGAAATGGGCCATTGATTTTGTAGGACCTATTTTACCAACCACGCACAAGAATGGATCACGCTATATCATTACTTGCACATATTATCTCATGTGGTGGGTAGAAGCAACACCTACCAAAGACTGTATAATAACTACAACAACTAGATTTCTGTGGGAGAATGCTCTTACAAGATATGGATATCCCTTAAGCTTGAAAAATGATAGAGGTACACATTTTTTGAATGAGACAATCAGGATCCTATTAGATGAGTTTATGGTTGCACACCATAAAACTACACCTTATCATTCTCAGACAAACGGAATTGCTGAGGCCTTTAACAAAATTATGAGCCATACTTTGACAAAAATTTGTGATGTTGGAAGAAAGGATTGGGATGAAAAAGTATCAGTTGTGCTTTGGGCATATAGAACAACTTACAAGAGATTGAACAAAGCCACACCGTTTCAGTTGGTGTTTGGCATGGAAGTTATTCTCCCTATAGAATTTATGTTACCTTCTTTGCGCATTACGTGCGTTGGAGGTCTAGCTGATGAACAGGCTTTAGAAGAACGTATTGAAAAGATGATTCAACTAGATGAGTGATGAGCCATAGAACGATGGAGTCAGAAGCGAAAAAGGCTAAGCAAAAGGCATGGCATGACAAAAACATAAGGGATAAGAAGTTTGAGATTAGACAAATGGTACTTCTTTATGACTCAAAGTTCTTACACCATCCAGAAAGCTCAAAGTACATTGGTTGGGGCCGTATGTTATCACTTCTATACTTGAATCAAGTGTTTGTCAGTTAGAAGCACTTGATGGAACACGACTACCCAATTACTTTAATGGGAGTAGGCTGAAGCCCTACTATAAATAAGTCTTCTTGGTGTTTATAATAAGGCAGTATTGCCATTTAGTTTAGGTTTTTAATTATGTATTTCCTTAATGTATTTCCTTCATTGTCATTATGCTTTGTCAATTTAGTTGTTGTTCTTGTGTAATAAGCGCTTGCATGTGCACATGAAGCTAATTATTGTATGAAGAATGTTTATGCACAGAGGACTGCACATACTTTTCATGTGGGGTGGTTGTAGTTGTCCAAGAAAAAGACTATGGGATTTGAAAGGTGAAAGGAATAAGCTTTATGGGTGTGCTTTAAGTCAAATGAAGATTTCTTCTTAAAAGTGACCAAGGATGGAGAAGAATGAAAGAACAGTATAACACGAGGTAAGCAGAGGCCATGATAGCTACCAAGAGAAGTACAAAGGATGATGAGGTACTTAGGCGCGAGAGCACGCTGAAGAGAAGTCTATGACCAGAGGGTAGGAAGGCACACTAGAAGGTTATATATGGGCGCAAAGATGTACCACGTGGAATGAATGGATTTGATCAATGAATGAGGGGATATTTGGTAGGTGAAGGAGTAATAAATGCATGAAAATTTGAAAAAAAAATTTGTATAAGGATGGGATGCAGATTCATTTTTACCATTAACTAAGAGAATTTGAGAGAAGAGCCAAGTGCGAAGAGCCGAGTGATCGAGTTAAGGTGCGAAGGGTGTGAAACCAAGAGTGACAACCATATTTGTGCGACAAGAAGCTTGTGTCCCCAGGTGGTGAAGGGTTTGAGCAAAGCAAGGAGACAAAAAAGAGTTAGGTTACAAAGTTTCCACCTAGGGCATAATTGAATCGAGCAAGGGTTTGATTCGTAGAGTTGAAGAGGAGACATTTGTAAGGTAGAAATGACACCAAAGAAGGCATCTGTAGCAGTGGTAAAAGGAAAGAAGAAGGTAGTCATTGAGGAAGAAGAGATGGCACCTGAAAGCCATTTTTCGAGATGTATTTATCATCATCATCGCCAAGAATGGGATTCACCCATCGAAAGAGCAAAGTGAGTGAATATAATCACAAGACTGGAGAACAAGAAGAGCTCGATTCCTTGCTTTAATAGAAGGCCACAGGAGAAGATATAAAAGATGACCTGTAGGTGAGAAGCTAAAGAGAATCGAGGTCTACCAAATTATATGATTATGATAAACACCAAATAGGAGTGGGGGTATCGGTGGCTCATGAGCGTGGTCCACGAAGACTTCTTCTACTTTGCAGGGATGTTAGACATCTATAAATTGAAAAATTTGAAGTCCACATGAGAAGACATAAAAGGTGACCTTACGGATAAAGCCGATTGTAAACACCAAATAGGAGTGGGGTACTCAAGGGTCCGCTTGAATGGACATAGATAAATTGAAAAATTGTCCAGGTTGCACAAGCCACACCTTGTTACCAAGTTAAATGATCAGGAGCGGTGGTCACAGGTGAATATTATGTGGTTACATGTGGCGCGTAAGATGTCGAAAGGGACAATCTACAACATTGCAGGCTATATTGTAGAGAAAATAGTCGAAGAAGCACACAACAGGAAGATCAGCTTTGGGGTTGTTCTACTATCATTGGTTTTCATGGAGATCGAGTACTAGATGGACCAAAGGATAAAGTATGGGAATATCCCATGGAGAACAAGTCCCCAGCTAAAAGATTCAGCAAATACCTATGTAAGGGGGCCATGACCGATGATGTAAAGCGGAGGTCAGAGAAGTGGTATGATAGGCTCCCTGCAACATTTGAAGAGTGACACATCCCAAAGGACCTACCAGTAGTGGTAGGGAAACAAGTTTAGTTTTTTGTATATTAGCATTTCTACATCACGTGCTTCCCAATGAAAGATGGAGTCTAGAGCCCTTGGTGCAAGTTACCTTACGCATTCATTGCAAGGTATTTTCAAGAATCTGTTCATAGATTTATAGACATGCGCTGACGATGATCTTCAATGCAGATAAGGTAGATTGTGACTACCATACATTGAGGAAGAAGTATGTGTATCATGGCAGAAGCGCTTATACAAGAGAATCATTTCAAAGGTTTTGAATATTAAACCAATAAGCTTGGTTGTAGCAGATGTGGGGCAACACTTTGGTGTATCTCCAGTTGAAGCCAAAAATGGAGAATAACAAATATGTGGAAGGTGAGTTCACACTTCCAGCACCACCAAAGGGAAATCATACAGTGGAGAACATCCCAGCGCCTAAGCCCACAGAGCCAATTGAAGTGCAGGATGAGGAGGAGTGTGAAGATAGTGGTGGTTTGGAGCATAGGGGTAGGAGACATCCTACAAGTCAGGGTGAAGTTGAGTGCATTGTTACCCCACCTCAACCACAAGAGGGGGATGAAGAGGAATTGAATGCAGTCCAAGGGGAGCACAGGTTTAAAAGGGTATTTAGGAGAACAAGGACCCAAGGTGCTACTCCAACCACTGTGTGCAAATCACCCAGACTCTCTCCACAGAAGGAGCTACCACGCAGAGAAGGAGGAAACTGAAGTTGAATGAGGAGGTGGAAGAATCAGAGGAAAGCGTGCCTAATTATCCTACACTTCCAGAGGACACAAAAGAATAGGGTGAGGCATTAAAGGAAAAAGAAGAGGAAGAGAAAAGACCAGAGGAGACAACTACAGAAGGTGTTTAGGACATGGAGACGCAAGTCCCAAATTTGGAGGCTAAAGTTCCTAAGAAGCAAAGGTCTAGAAGGACAAGTGGAGAGCACATTCCACCAGCCATGGGGTATGCAGAGGACACAGGAAAAATTGTCCATGCCCACTTCCAGAGCATGATAGAGTAGAAGGATTTATTCGATCGGGAGTTGATGGATGAAGATATGATGACTGTGCGCACTAGGAAACAACTATCATGGTCGATGCACACCCACATGGATGAGCCTCACTTTGATGTGTGCGAAGATCCTACATTTTGAGGCGATTCAAGAAGGCACCTCAAGGTAGAAACATGACGGTAAAGCCTACTTCATGTCATGTCGAGCAGGTCAACAATGCACTGGTGAAAATTTCTATTGAGGTGGCTAGAAGAAACATGGAAAAATCTGCCACGATCAAAGCAGCAATTGTGCGAAAATGTTGAAGACAAAGGATGCGAGAGATAACACATAACATAGGAAAGGGACTTCACGCAGAAGAAGAACGAGGTGTTCATAAGCATCGCAGAGGAGATTGGGGACAATGTAATCAAAGCAAAGCCACTGGGACAATGGAAGCCGAAGAGCTACAAGAAAGAAGAAAAGTCAACGCTGGTTAGTCCGTGCCCGATTTTCACAAAATTGACTCTCTCTCGAACGAAGCACGATGAGAGCCCAAGGTACCACATACATTTCCTTCAACGATACACTATGTGGGAAAGTTGGTGTACTTGGTGCTTGAAGATGAAACTATACGTATGCAAGCACTGGAACACTCTGAACAAGATGTCAATTGAGAGAAAGCATCTATGATGAGAAAAATTACATCTTATGAAGGGATGTTGCAAGCATTATAGGAAGTATTGAAGAAAGCAGACCAGATTTAAATGTATGCACAACTCCAAAGGCGCTTATCAACATCAAGACCCTCGAAGAGAATAACGAGGTCCAAAAAGTAATGAAAGATGAGACATTGGGCCACGCAGAAAGGTTGTCAATGGTTAAATAGAAGTGCGAGGCCCTAGTAATAAAGCACAAGAGCTACACAAGACTCAACTGGAAGAGCTTGGAAAGCTGATTGCATAGAAGATGGACCTTTTGGAAGGAAGAATGACATCAATGTCCAGTGTTGTGTTGGTTCTGCAAAATGAGAAAGGAGAGATTGCAAGGGATGAGTTGGAATCCATTGTTGTGGACATCCTAGAAAAAGTAGAGCAAGCACTCACTGACTGACAGGTATTAGAGGCCGAAATAAAGGAGGAGTATCCAGAGTTGATACTACAAACTGATATAGAGGAGGTTGCCTAATAACCTCATAAAAATTCTTTAATTATCCACATTCTTTCATTCTTATTCTTTCCTTCAATTTTTGGAGATACCCATTTTCGGATGACAATGAGATTAGTGTCGGGTAATGTTGATCAAAGAATACTTGTCTAAAATTGTAGACACCTATTTTCGGTATAACGCCCTCCGACATCTTATATTCACACAATTTCCATCCCCGCTTCTCTTTATCTTAAATTAAATAAAATCTTATCTATTTGTTCATATTATTTGATTGATTATCAATGGGCTCCGTATGGACCCATTTGATAATTCAATTTTTGGAATCATCCCCCATCTCTCATAAATTATTTAATTCAAAATGCACCATCGACACCTTCTTTTAAAAATGAAATCTTTATTTCACCTACCCAATCCCACATGTTCCCCACTTAAGTCAAAATCAAGTTCCCACCTAAAAATCAATTCCCACCTAAAAATTCAATCCCTTCAAATTATTAAAATATGAACCCCACCCATAAATAATTTAATTCAAAATGCACCCATCCGACACTTTCTTTTAAAAATGAAATCTTTATTTCACCACCCATTCAAATCATGTCCCCCACTTTGCCTAATAAGTCAAATTATGGGACCCACATGATCACATCACATCCCTAACTCAGTTACTTTACTACACCCTGGGTATCATCTAACTTGTAGTTAGTCTCATATCTAAGCTATAAATATGGGGATTTCCCCCATATTTCAAGAGAGGAAAAAAAAAAAAAAAAAAAGGGGGAGGAGATATTTTCAAAGACCTGGAACGGAAGACTTAGAAAAGAAGGATATATTTTTAGACAAAAGAAGAGGAAAGCTCTGATAGTGTCTCCTATCTTGCCATCTGGATGCCCGGTTCATTTCCATAACAGGACATGAGCTAAGTACTTTTGTTATTTCCATTTGCTTGTCATTTTTACTGTTGTTCACGATCTAATTATCTTATCTAACATGGGGGTTGACATCCTCAAAGGGAGTTGAAATCCTCTTGGAAATGCAGACACTATCCGGCAACCCCCGCATATTGTGTTATGATCTTATCTGGTTTAAGTTTTGCAGATCTAACTTCTTGATATCATGCATTTGACTTCTTTGTGCCCGTATCATCCATCTCAATCTCCAAGGTACTAAGCCCTTGTATACTCGACGTGGTCTCGTGTTTCTTGATTATTCGAACACTCACCTGGACAGGAAGCAGAAACACGAGATCTACATTTGGCACGCCGGTGGGACCAGACCCTAGATCTGGTTGTTTTGTTTGTTATTTTACTTATTTTATCTAACCTGCTTGTTTGCATGGTCTTAATATTCGTTGATCTCAGTTTAGTATAATCCATCGTTTTAGTCGCCTCGGAGGTACGTGCTCTTTGTTTTCTATTTACCCGCATGGGATATGAATATGAAAATTTAACCTTGTTCTTCTAGTGCTCGTCATATCTTATATTTTGCATCGTTTATTTTTTTGACTCACCTGTTCACAGGGTTTAATACTATCTTTCTCTGTTTGACGTGTCACTTACATTTTGTAATTTTTGTCTCCGCCTTGAAGTAAGTAGTTTTATCGTTTGTTTTTTTTTTGCCAATAGCATAAAAATTGAAGTTTTTTTTTGAAGTTAGTATAGAATTAATTTTTATTATTTAAATAATTAAAAAAGAGACAATTAATATTAAATATAACAATTAATAAAAGAAAAAATTAAATTGGAATTAAAATTATAAAAAAAAAAAATTTAAATTCAATAAATAAATTGTTATCCTACCTAGCCCCTAATTCCCCTAGCTCGGCTAACTTGGCCAAACTAGCCACCTCACCTCACATATACCATTGAAAATTTCCGAAACCCGTTCCTACCCATCGACCAACTCCATCCCTCCATTTCCGTTCCCCACCAACTACCCCATCGTCTCCCTCTCTTCTCCATCTCCCACGCCTACCACTCCTCCCACTGCGCAGACTCCGTCTCCCTTACCACGTCCCATCTCTATCTCCCTCCCCGCCTACCACTCCTCCCACCATGCATACCTCGTCTCCTTTATCTATCCCATCTCCCTTCTCTCTCCCCACGCCTACCACTCCTATAACCCATCTTCTTCCCATGTCCCTTCTCCCCATCTCCATCATCATCCCTTCTCCCCACCGCACCATCATTCCTCTCTCGACTTCACCACCATTCCTTTCTACTTCACCATTGACCTCCGAGCTCCTCACCACTCCCCTCAACTTCATCTCCCTGCCACCTTACACCCACTATTCCTACAATCCTCCCCATGCTACCTCCCATCCACTCATCTCCTTCACGTCCACTCCCTCTCCTTTCCTTCCCTGCTCCGAGTTCCATCACGCCCACCACCATATCTCCCCTCTTCCATCTCATCTTCCTCACGACTCCCCACTCAACCCCCACGCATAACTACCAGATCTAATTATCTCCAGCTTAGTTTCCATTTCACGTGAGCTTTTGTTGATAATGACTGTACAGTCCTTTTATAGCAACTGAATTATAATTCATTCAAACATATTTATCACCATTGGTAGCTGTTACATTGAATATAGAACATAGTTATTCAATATTGGAGTAGAATTTGGTAGCTGGGTAGTCTCCTTATAGCAAGTAGTTTACAATTTCCAAGCATGTATTTTTCATTTACAATTCTCATTATGTCATCGTCAATGTAAAAATCCATATCCATGTGTAGTAGGACCAATTGTAAAGTATCAAAAAGTAGATAAGGAAGTGTTAACAACAAAGGGTGATAAGATATTTCCTTTTTCTGTCCCATTGATTAGACGTCGTATCTCATTGTATCATTAATTGACATCCATATCTAACGTTCAACTATATTTTATGTCGTTAATAAACATTTGTTGGTGAAATTTGTTTAGATTTGATAAGTTGTTAAATAAATGCAACTTACATGTTCATATTGCTTGGATAACGTAGTTTTATTATTTAGGTGCTTAATTGTTATTTTAGTCAGTTAGTGTTTGGTTTGCCATGTTGGAATTAGCACAACCGGTTGTGCAGATAATATATCGATCTAAGCATACATGCAAATAAAAGTGGATATTCTACCATAGGAATTATACAAAACAAGAGACATAAATCAACACCGATTTAACGTGGTTCACCCAAAGTGTGGGCTTACGTCCCACCAAGAAACAAGCCAATCTATTATCCAAAGCTTTGACAAGATATACAATGAAGATTTACAATCTTCCACACCTCTCAGATGTTCAGTATTGTCTTCCTTCAAGCTTTTGCCTTCTTCACCAAGAATTCTCTCTCACATAATTATCTTGTAATTATAATCAATCCTCTTACTCTAAACCCTAGCTTTATTCTTTAAATAGTCATTTAAGACTTTAGGGCACTTAGCCATGCAATTACATTCATTAAATCTATTCTAATGCTAAAAATAGAAATAAAACCGAGAGTTAATTAAAAGCTTGTCACATGTGGTAAACGATGCCGGTTCTGCCTAAACCGTCACCGGTTCCAACTTGCCCTGACCGATGCTCGGTCAAACCCTAACCGATGCCGGTTCTTTCAACTTCCAGCAAGTTCTATTTGCATGCTAAAACATGAGTAATTTAGCTCCATACTCAACAATCTCCCACTTGGAGATTAATTACTGCACTATACCTGTACAGTACCATTCTTGGTTCCTCCTTAGCTTTGTTTCTTCCTCCTCGAGCCTCAAACTCGAAGACCAACAGAAGTGGAGTGTAGCTCCAACTTCTCCTTTTCTAACGGTTTTGTTAGCATATCCAGTAGGATTCTTACTCATGTGAATCTTTTTTAGATTCAATTGTCCATCCTCTAATACCTGCCATATGAAGTGATACCTCAATCAATGTGTTTCGCTCTCGAATGAAATGTTGAGTTCTTTTTTCCAATGAATTGCACTCTAACACACTAAACAGCTTTATAATTACTTTGCTCCTTTCCCAACTCTTCCATGAACCTACTCATCCATATCATCTCCTTGCTAGCCTCTTAGCCTCTGTAGCTATGTAACATACTTTGCCTCCGTAGATAAAGCCACAACTTCTGTAATCTCAAAATCTAGCTAACTCGTCATTCCACCTATTGTGAAAATATATCCAGAGTGCTCCTCTTACCATCCAAATCTCCAGCCATATCCAAATCAACATAGCCATGTAATGAAATATCTGAACCTCCATAGCATAAATACATGCTAGATGTACCTTTCAAATATCTAAGTATCCATTGGACTACTTTCCAATGCTCTTTACCTGGATTAGCCATATATCTACTCACAACTTTGCACCATGCTGCAATGTCTCGATCTTGACAAACCATATCATACATGAGACTTCCAACTACAGAAGCATATGGCACTCGTGTCATGTATTTGACCTCCTCTTGTGATGAAGGACACTGATCTTTACTCAATTTGAAGTGTCCGGCCATAAGTGTGCTAACAGGTTTTACATTCTGCATGTTGAACCTTTCTAACACCTTGTAGATATAATCCTCCCAAGACAAATATAGTTTCTTATTTTTCCTATCTCTGTATTTGCATTCTAAGGATTCTTTTTGCAGCTTCTAAATCCTTCATTGAAAATGTGTGAGCTAGCTTTCCCTTAAGCTCACCAATGTCCTACATACTAGATCCTGCAATAAGCATATCATCCACATACAAGAACAAAATAATATACTTCCCATTTTCAAGCTTCTTGGAAATAAACACAATGGTCGATTCACATCTCAAGTAACCATGCTCATGCATAAAACTATCAAATTCATGTACCATTTCCTTGGAGCTTGCTTGAGCCCATGTAGGCTCTCTTTTTCAACCTGCGCAGACTAATTTCTCCTTACCTTTGACTTCATACCCAAGCCATTGCTTGCATATAAATCTCTTCATCCAAATCACCATGAAGGAAAGCCATATTTCACGTCTAGTTGCTCTAAATGCAAATCTTCTACTGCAACTAAACTCAATATAGTATGAATAGAAGTCATCTTAACAATAGGAGAAAATATTTCACCAAAGTCAATACCTACCTTTTGTGTAAATCCCTTTACTACAAGCCTTGCCTTGTACCTTTTTTGTCCACCCTCTTCTTCCTTAATTTTGTAAACCCACTTGTTCTGCAATGTTCTCTTTCCTAGCAATTTAACCAAATCCCAAGTCTAGTTTTGTTCCAAAGAGTCCATCTCCTCATCCATGCCATGCTCCCACTGAACGTGAGTTTTATCCTTGCATTGCTTCTTCAAAGCTTTCTGGTTCACCACTATCAGTCAATAATAGATAAAATAGAGAAGGTGAAAATCTTTTTGGAAGTTTACTTACCCTTTGTGACCTTCTCACAGGAGTTTGGGGTACCGAAGGCTCAATCTGGACCTCCTAGACATTAGTATCAACTTTTGACAATGACTGACGCCGGTCACCTCTAACCGATGTCGATTTGGCTAACCGATACCGTTCGGATCCTCTCATAACCGTCAACAGTTCATCTAACGATGTCGGTCGGGCCTAACCACCATGGTTATCTTGTATATTTATGTAGGTGTTTCTTTAAAACCATAGAGTTCATTTTCATCAATAAACTTCTCAATTTTCTCATCCTTGGTACCAAAATTGATCCTCAGACATTCTCTTTTCATTCCATTCAACATCACGACTCCTAACAATTTTAGAATTCTCTAAATCCCAAAAACAAAACTGAAATCACCAGATCCATAACCAATGAAAGTGCACCTCTTGGATTTTGCATCCAACTTTTTCTATTTTCCCTATCAACATGCACAAAAGCTTCAAACCAAAACTTTAAGAAAAGAAAGATCTACCTCTTTTTCCGATCCATGCTTCCTCTCGGTATTCCTCCATCTAGTGAACTTGAAGGGCCACGGTTAATCAAATAAACCATCAGATCAATCGCTTCTACCCAAAATCGCAAGGGCAATCCAAAATGTATCTTCATACTTCTAGCACATTCCATGATTATCCTGTTCATTCTCTCTATAACACCATTCTCTGTGGTGTTCTTGGAACCATTGTTTCTCTACATATCCCATTTACTAAACAATAATCATTGAAAGTATTGCTATAATATTCACAACCATTTTCGATCTAAGGCACTTTAACTTAGAATTTGATTCATTCTCAACAAGGGCTTTCCATCTTTTAAAAGTTTCAAAAACATCAGATTTATTTTTAATACAATAAACCCATACCTTTCTTGTAGCATCATCAATGAAAGTAACATAATACTGGGATCCACCAAGAGAAGCTACCTGAGCTGGTCCCCACACATCTGAGTGTACAAGCTCCAATTTCTGCTCCTTCTTAGTTGCCCCAACTTTGAGAAATCTTACTTTCTTTTGCTTTCCAAAGATACAATGCTCACAGAAATCAAGATCTAAATCTTTCAAATCTGATAACTTACCCTTAGCCTTTAAGATCTGCATTCCTTTTGGACTCATATGACCCAACCGATTATGCCACATGCATGCATCTAAATCAAGTAGATAATGCAAAAATGAATCATAATACATGTAGATAAATATAACATTCCTACCTTCTTACCTCTTGCCACAACAAAAGCACCTTGTTGACTTTCCAAGAGTCTCCTCTAAAAGTAACCATGCAACCATATTCACCTAGTTGCCCTACGAAATAAGATTCCTCCTGAGGCTTGGGACATGCCTCACATCTTTCAATACCCATGTATTTCCATTTTGCAATTTAAGATGAACTTCCCCTTTACTAGTAATACTACAAGGTTCATCATCACCCAAATAGACATGCCCAAAATCACCTAGACATAATTTCTGAAATAACCCTTATTAGGGGTTGCATGGAAAGAAGCTCCTGAATCTAAAACCCAAGATTCAATTCTATTATCTAAAGAAAGAATAAGAGCATCTTGCATTACCTCTCGATGCAGCAAGATTTGCCTCTTTACCTTTGTCTGGATGTTGATTCTTTTTATCTTTTGACTAACAATCTTTCTTTGCATGTCCTTTCTTTCCACATTTCCAACAAGTAATTCCCTTACTTCTGGATTTAGATCTGCTATCCCTTGACTTCGATTTCCCATTACTCTTACTCTTGGATCTCTCATTCTACCCGCCTCGCTTTCTACATTCAAAGCATTTCTAGATGATGTTTCCTCCGTACTTTTCCCCGCAAATTTCTTGATTCAAGATTATACTAACCACATCATCGGACTTCAAAATATTATTAGCAGATGTTGTATTACTAATAGCCATTACCAAGTTGTCCCAACTATCAGGCAAAGAACATAAGAATAAAAGTGCTTTTACTTCATCATCAAACGGTATTGAAACCGATTTTAACTGATTTACAATAGATTGGAAATCATTCAAATGACTAGAGGCAAATTCACCTTCATGCATCTTAAAACTAAAAATTTTCTTCATCAAATAAACTTTATTTGAAGCACTAGGTTTTTCATATAAATTAGCAAGAGATTTCATTAAGTCTACCATAGAAGCCGCTTCTATAATATTGGAAGCCACGACTGCTAGGCTCAATCTTATAGATCCCAAAGCCTTTTGTCAAGAATATTCCATTCTTCATCAGTCATCTTCGTAGGTCTAGACTTCTCATCCAACGGTAAGTACAAATCTCTTTGATACAATAATCCTTAATCTGCATCTTCCATAATTGATAATTTCAGTTGTCAAACTTCTCTACCTTGTATTTATTATCTTTTGTCATTGTTGTAGCTCCCACTCAATCAAAAACCCTCTGTGAGTAAATATTTCAACACACAAAACCCTCAAACAAAGCTCTGATACCAGTTGTTGGGGTTAGCACACCAATTGTATAGACAATATATTAGATCTAAGCATACATGCAAATAAAAGCGGATATTCTACCAAAAGAATTATACAAAACAAGAGACATAAATCAACACCAGATTTAACATGGTTCACCTAGTGTGGGCTACGTCCACTAAGAAACAAGCCAATCTATTATCCAAAGCTTTGACAAGATATACAATGAAGATTTACAATCTTCCACACCTCTCAGATGTTCAGTATTGTCTTCCTTCAAGTTTTTGCCTTCTTCACCAAGAATTCTCTTTCACATAATTATCTTGTAATTATGATCAATCCTCTTACTCTAAACCCTAGCTTTATGCTTTAAATAGTCATTTAAGACTTTAGGGCACTTAGCCATGCAATTACATTCATTAAATCTATTCTAATGCTAAAAATAGAAATAAAACCCGAGAGTTAATTAAAAGCTCGTCGCACAGGTAACCGATGCCGGTTCTACCCAACCATCGCCGGTTCCAACTTGCCCTAACCAATGCCGGTCAAACCCTAACCGATGCCGATTACTGTCAACTTTCAGCAAGTTCTATTTGCATGCTAAAACATGAGTAATTTAGCTCCATACTCAACATGTCATTTGTATAGTGCATGTCGTAATTCATTATTTTGAATGCATTATCACATTATATTGTTTATCATTCCATGTTAATATTTACATTGAATATTTATTTGAGAGTTATCTAGTTATTATTTCATCATTTGTTTCATTATTAAATCATAGTTATTTCATCGTTTAGTTTGCATTTGATTTAGTTTCGATTGTTTGTTTATTCTAATTAACATACAAACGACAAACTTTTTTTTTTTAGATTAATATCCTACACCGAGGATTTTATTTTGCATATAAATATTAGAATGTTTTGTTTTATTATCCTTTTTATATCTTTTTAACTCATATCCACTAATGGTTATATTTGTTTTGCAGAAAAAGTCTAAATTACGTTGTCAAAGACCAATGTTCAAATCAAACACACCACACAAAAAAACCTTTACCGACCTCCTGCAGTTAAACGGTGCCATTTTAGGGTACCCGGGTGTTTCCGGTCATTAACCGTGCTTCTAAATACATCACTATTAAACGCACTTAAATAACCACGATAAGCGATTCTCCAGGTATTTCTCATTTTTCTCTATTTTCTCTTTTCTACATCGAATTTTCCCTTTCCTGAGTGTTTTTCTACATCGAACGTCACATTTCATTTTGGTCTAAAACGAACCTTCTGCATCCTACCTAATCACATAGCTTAAGTAAAAGGATTTAACTCTCTGCATTTCACTTATCACACACTACCTTAGACTGCACAAACATAATTAATACATCCAAACATTCCTCTCACCTGGTTAACTATTTGGGGACTTAAACACCCAACAGAAATCGCCTCAGACATCTCCCAATCCATAACTGCCTGAAACCAGCCTTAGACTCCTTTAGGCACCTTCATTACTTATTTTTCTGTTCTGTTTACATCCTCTAAACTAATCATGATGCTAAAAAAATCTACTTGATTTGTTTGTCAATAATATACACAAATAGATGTTCCTCTATTTCACACCTATTGTCGCTCTCTCCCAAATCAAGACAAACAAACAATCTGATCTATCCAGTAAAGTTACTTCTTCTGATGATCTTACTCAAAAGGATTCTAAGCTCAAAACCACGCATTGTCAAGAAGCCAATCTTCGGTCCTCCATGGTCTCACCTCATGAGAACCATGTCATAAAAATTCTCCCGCCTTAACACCAACCCTCCTATCCCCACTGTCAAGCTAGGTCTTCTGAATCAATCGTACCACCATCTCCTGCTCCTCTAGATACACTCAAATCGCCTCCTAACCCCATGTATGACTTCTTACTCCAAAAATCCCCTACAATCTCTCAATCCTCCCAATCT
Source organism: Taxus wallichiana var. yunnanensis (assembly GCA_018340775.1). Lineage (NCBI taxonomy): Eukaryota > Viridiplantae > Streptophyta > Pinopsida > Cupressales > Taxaceae > Taxus > Taxus wallichiana. The sequence goes on along the minus strand of CM031237.1, from coordinate 213,119,949 downwards.
CCTCAATTGGTGGATCACATTCCACCCACATCCCTTTTTGTCAATTCTATTTCATCCCCCACTAGTATGCCCATCAAACAATCTCAGCTTTTGAATACCTACATCCCTACCCATCCTATGCTCCAACAGTCTCAACCCCTTAACACACATATCCCCACTTATCGACATGCCCCTATTGCTCAACACCAGCCTATGCCACAATCCCAACCTGTGACATATGTCAGTCTTTGCCAAACAACTCCTCCAACATCTACATATTCACAAATTAATTAGAGGTCTTATCAAACCATTCCGCAAACATCCTATTCACAAACTTATCAACCACCTTATCAAACGCTTCCTCAACTACCCACACACCCACAAACTTATTATTCACCTTATCAAACTACTTTTCAAACCGTGCAACCAATCCAATCTCAACCTTACAACACCTCGAGTGATTCAATTTACGCCTTAATGAATCGGTTAGCCAATTTAGAAACCCTTACCATACCACCCAAGAACACCTTATCCTATGAACAAATCAGAATAAACAAATTCATCCATCGATTCAATTAAACCCTATCCCCCTCATTGGAAGCTCCCTGCATTTAATAAGTTCAATAATAAATAAGATCCCCAACAACATCTCCTCACATTTAAACATGCATGTTGTCTCATTGTGCATGATCATGATTTACTTCTTCACATTTTCCCCATGTCTCTGTCTAGTCCCAGGCTGGACTGGTACCACAGTATCCCACGACATTCCTTATTATCTTTCACTTAACTTGCACAATTGTTCTTAGAACACTTTTCTATCAATATCGCATGCAAGACCACTATTGCTGATCTATATACCATTCGACAGTATGAAAACGAGCCCATCGCCGACTTCATCACACGATGGCATGTTGTTATAAATCAACTATCCTTCACTATCCCGTAAACCAAACTTATCGACTTATTCTCACATTCGTGTGCCAAACATATATAATCCACTTTGTAGATCCAATCATTCTGAACCTTTCACAATGGCTCACAAGCTTGAAACTCGTGCCATTGAGTAGGGTCATCTTAAATTAAGTTCAACTAAATCAAAAATTGAATCCACGAAACCATTCACACATAATGGCGAGTTCAAGACTACGGCCAACACTATGGTCATTAAACCCTCATCCCCATCTACACCAAGCACATGGTCTCAACAACAATCTTCTCAATCAACATCCAATTACATTCCCTTAGGAGAATCATATAGTTCTGTATTTGATAAGTTGATGAGTGTAAACTCTATCCAACTACCTCCCATACGACCCATAGACAACTCACAAGCCAAGCCTATTTGGTATCACGAGGCCCACTTTTGTAAATATCATCGAGTTAAAGGTCATGACATTGAGAGATGTCGTTCCTTCAAAGATCGTGTCCAACAACTTGTAAATCAAGGTGATATCCAAATTGATACCTCCACTGCATAGATTAATCAACCACCAACAAATCACGTCACCCCATTTACATCTCAACTATCAAACGCTTGTATGGTTAACACTGTCAATCAAGATCCCATCTTGTCATCAACTCCGCATGTTCCCCCAGTGGACATTATTCCCATCCCTTATTTAGAACTAGTTGCACCTACATCAATTTTCACTACCTGTCCTGAACATGTACCTTCTCCTATCCTTGCCACATCCACATCAAATTCAACTATATCATCCATTTCCACCGCTTCAAACATACCCCAATCTATCACATTAGATTCATCCTTAGCACTTATTTCGGCTCCACTTGTATCCACACATATCCCTACTTCTCTCACACCTATTCATTCACCGACATCTTCATAAAAACACCTATTACCACACCTATATGGCTCACAACCATCCCAACTAAACCCGGTTCTACTAAACTTAGTTCTACAACATGCACCCTTGCAACCCTATCTTCGACATCAATCCCTTTATAAAAATATCATTCTTACCCCTCAAAACATTTATGAAACAACCATTCATTCGCTTCTACATCTAAAATGTCCCCGCACTTGCTACATTACCCTTACCCATAAGGTCTACTCCGTCGGTCATCACGTCACTCACATCTCCACATATTCAAAAATGTCTACATCTTTATCTATCCCAACTACCCCTATACATATCATATCAATAAATCCACCTAGCTCTACCTTGAAACCTTTCCCATGGCCACATCACCCAGTCTACCCCAATATTCTTTACCCAATCCTCCTATCACATCAATCAAATCCTCTCGATCTACAACCCTATAAAATATACCCCTTGAATCACCTACTGTACCAACACCTCTACCTAAATCAAATAAATTTGCTTTATCTTCTCCCTCTAAAAAATCATCTCTTTCCATGCCCAAATCAAAACAATCCATGTCTCACATAGATATCATTAATCACATCATACAAACACCTATATCTTCATTAACATCTTCATCTTGTTTTAGGACATTTTCTCCATTAATAACCACACCACCGCTATCAGATCCTCTAGTTGAAATTATTGTCATCCCTACTAGAGGTAAATCTTCTCGGTCAAAGTCTAAGGCTCAGGGAAAACATCCCCGATAGTCCCCTGCGCATCCATGGAAACATTTAGATTTTCCCTCTCCTCAACAATCCAATGCCACAACATCCAGGACAGGATCAGTTTCTCCATCTACAACATCTTGCAACAATCAATCCACATCCAAACAATACCATCCTTCAACCAAATTTCATTTTTCCTCCAAAACACGAAATTCACACATCCAATCTACATCTATGTTTTCTCCTAACTCCAAATCGAGACATCCTATCAAAACCTGCAAGAGTTACCTTCCCCATGACACTTCAATGGGGTCATACACAGACATTTTTCGACATTTAACTCGAACATCTGCCATCAAACTTCCTCCTATTAAAGCCTTTAATCCCTATGGTCCCATGCCATCATGGTTCAATCCTAATTGTTGTTACGCTTATCATCGTACCCCAGGTCATGACATCGAACATTGTAAGGCCTTTCGGTCAATCGTTAATAACCTTATTGAGAAAGATGATTTCCTCATTCAGGGGAAAGTTCCTTCTCTATCTACCTTGAATCCAATCCATATCCCATCTAGCAGATCTCCCATTATCCCTCCATCCACATCATCCCTTAATATTCATCCAGCCCATGTCATTCCTCCTAAGGAATGCCCGCCATTGTTCATCAATGCCGCTTATCTTGCTAAACACACTTGTGGTCTCTGATCGTTTACCCCATCCAAATCTAAAACAATCTCATCTAAACTCTTTCGACATCCTTTACCTCCTTCAAATTTAACCCATTGGGGAACTACCTTCCCTCGCCCTTGAACATCTCATCTGTACAACCCCTTGTTACTAGGGGACTTCGCTCTTTGACATTGTTTTATCTACCTTTCTTCACATCCATCCAATCTAAATTAATTATATCCAAATCCCCATCTCATTCTAAGCCCTCATTTGAGGCCATACTTGTTCTTTTATGTTTTTTGTGCTCCTTTTAGGGGTATCATCTTTTTCATTGAAGCCCTCCTTTGAGGCCATGTTTGTTTCTCCATTGAGGGACCTCTTTCTCCAAGTCCACCTTTGTGGCTATATGTGTGTCTTTTTTAGGACATCATTTATTTCATCAAGCCCTCCTTTGAGGCCATTATTATCCTTCCATATTTGTGTCTCTTCTGGGGCACCATCTATTTCGAAGTCCACCATTGTGGCTATATGTGTGTCTCTTTTGGGACACCATTTATTGCATCAAGCCCTCCTTTGAGGCCATGATTGTCCTTCTATGTTTATGTCTCTCTTGGGGCATCATCATTCATTTTCATCTAAATCCACCATTGTGGTCATATGTTAGTTTTATTTCTTACTTGTCTATCATCTCATCTTATTGCAACTTCAATGTCTTCCCTCTCGTGGTGGTAAAACCAGAGACGTAACCTCTTAATGCATTGCACTTGCGACCAATCTACTGTTAGCATATTTACCAATGAGAAATTAGTTACATCCTTAGATTGTTCTACCATCTTTATCCCCTTCCATTTATCACTATAATAATCTGACTTATGTGATCCGCCTTCACTACTTTGATGTGATCCTTTAACCATTACATCCATTACCTTCTCGTTCTCCTATTGCAGCCATGCGAAGGGTCTAGGGTGTCTCTTGTACATTCCTTATCCCATCTTAAGTGGTTTACTTAGCTATCCCTAGCTCTCCCCATGCGAAGCTCAAACTCAAGTATGTAAAAGGCAAAATCAAAGTTATAAAAAATAGACTGATCCCTCAAAGGACAACTTGTTCATGCAAATAAAAAAAAGTATACAAATCAAAATCAAAAGAAATAGACCGATCCCTTGAAGGACGACTATCATATTATTCTTGCCATCCATATTATGTGTAAAGTAGACCATACCCTTGAAGGATGGCTACTCTGTTATTATGGCATCTAGAAGGTTTTCCGCATTGATCAACCTTCATTTTATCAACATTTTCCTAGAAGCTTCCTACATTGATCAACTTTCTACTATTTTTATTTCCTTCCCAGTAGTCAGGGGCATAGACTTAAGGAACACCACCTTTGGAGATACCTCTTCCCGTGTACAAGTCACATCTTTGATCCTTTGTCATGTCAACATTAGGATTATAAGCGTCTTTCATCCATATTTCCCTCATGATCTTTTTGTATAACTAACTATCGTTGGTTATGTATTAACACATGCTATTGGCTACAAGTGCAATGCCTTGAGTGGTACCCTTTCTTGTTTATCTCTAATCCAGTTCGAAACATAGTTATAGCTATGTTCCATTCATCTCATCCAAATAATCTTTTATAAAAATCACATCAAACTTCACACTATGGATTCTATATCTATCCGTCCTTTCCATTAATGCGTTTGCAAACACACTTTTCGGTTTTTGAATTCTACTTGATTTTCAGTTTGTGAATTCTACTTGAGGGTCCTTCTCAAGGAAAGTTCTTTATCCTGCAGCTCCTTATCTCTCAACATGTTAAACACCATCTTTGATCCATTGCACCTCGCTCTCCATGTTCACTCATCACCATTTGTCTCCACATCATCCTTCTCACCTTTCTATCCCTTTGCACGACGCCAGATATCTTACTCGTCTTTCCTCTTGAGTTTCTCTTCTACTCTTCCACTTTCAGTTTGACAATCTTGCTTAATCATCCATATAGCCAAAGAACCTTAGTTAAGGTATATCTTCTTCCTTGGATCCTCCCGTTGTAAAAAATTCTCCACCATTTCCTCTTTCAACAAACAACAATCACCACCACAAACGTCTTTCCACTCCTCCTTTTCCGCTTAACACTCTTGCATCATCACTACCACCGCGTGGGCATCCCAGTTAAGGATTGCCCTTACACTCTCCATCTACACTGCATATGTTCCTCCATCCATTCATGTCACACTCCTTTGTTTCCTTGTTATCACTTTGATATCACCTCCTTTCATCTCTTGTTCCATTTTGGTATACATTGCTCAGTCTTTTCATCATTCTTCTTCTTCTTTAGTTTGGCGATCCTACTTAACCATCTCCATCGCAAGGCAATCTTACTTAAGAGTTTCTCTTAAGAATGGTTGGCCATCCGATCCTTCCATCCCCCATCATCTCTTCTTCATCTTCGTCTTCCGCCTCTCATCATACATCCATCCAACCAACCCTTTCACACCTACATCCAATACAATGTTGTCTTTCTCCTTCCATATCGTCACTGCCGGTTTGGTGATCTTACTTAAATCCTCCTGCGGCATGGCGATCTTACTTAAGAGTCCCTCTTAAGCATGATTTTCATCCTGCACTCCCCACTACCCCACATTATCTCCATCTACATTTTTTTAGCATTCCCCATCATCACATCCTCTCACCTCCTCTTTCATTCTCGCAAACACCACTTCCTACTAGTCTCTTTTTCATCTCCATCATCCGTCGCTGGGTAATCTTACTTAACCGTTGCTTCTCTATTCATTTCATGTCTTGTTTCTTCATTTCTCTCTCATTCATTCTCATCCATTGTATCCTCTCCTCATCTTCACCTTCCTACACATCGTTATCCCTCCTTTCTTTACTCTTTTCACTCCATCTTCTAGAGTTCTCCCACATATCTACCCCCATACTTACATGTCATTGTCATTGATCTTCTCCTAACATTATTTCATCATATCCTTCTGTTTCACGCTAGTAATTATCGGTGGACTTCTCCTAAAAATCACTCATCCCCATTCTACATAGCTTGAATCCTTTTCTTTGACCTCCTCCATTCTATCTTCATTCCTTCCTTCCTCTGTGTCCTCTGATCATTATCGGAGGACTTCTCCTAACGTCCCTTCATTGGCGTTCCTCCTCCCATTCTTCATTTACCTTCTCCCTTGTCTTATCTTTTGTCCCATCTTTTCCTATTGATCATTATCGTGGATTTCTCCTAACATCCATTCATTGGCATTGCCTCTCCTATCCCATCCTTTCTTTTTCCTCGCCACCTCTCTATCTGCCATTCTTCCTTGCCAATTTCTTCACTGTCTTTAGCATACACCTTCTCTCTATTTTCTCTCATCAACATATCCTCATCTCATGAATCTTTGTTTCTTTTCTAATCAATGTCACTCCTTCCCTTAAGTTTCTCTTTACGTTCCTTATGCTTCCTACTCTTAACCAAATATCTTCATTCTTGGTTCACTTCCTTCAACATAATTTTCTTCATTGTCTTCCTCCTCCTTTCGATCTTCATCTTATTTACTTCCTCTATACTTCTTTTCTCCCCATTTTACCTCACACTTCCTCCTTACTTCCCCATTGAAAACCTGACTCTTCAGCGTTATCTCATTTCCTTTATCATCTCATCATCCACATGCATTTCCATGCGGTCAGTTCCATATTCTTTGCCTTGGACTTCCTCACTATGATCTATTTCCTTCAATTTTCTTTGCTCTATCATCTCTTTCATTTTCCATTACCTCTCTATTTTCCTCTGCTCCAATCTTCATCACATATTTCGTTTTAAATAACTCTCTCCTTTTTCATGATTTCATCCTCTGCTTTGTTCTTTTCTTGTCTTCTCTTTGTTTGTCCTTTTCATAATCCTTCTTTGTTATCTTCTTCCTCCCCTTTCACTCTTTATTTTCTCCTCTTCCGTCTCCGTCCCTCTATTGCATGTCCTTATCACCTTCATATTCAATCTTTCTTGCTCTTCTCATAATCAACCAATCCTCTTGTCTATTCCTTTTTCTTTTTCTCGACATCTCTTACATTTGGCATTCACAGTCAATGCCGATGTTTCTCCGTTTACGCATTGTTATCGATCCCTTTCATTGTCGTTATTTTTCTTCTCTTTGCCACATTGACCTCTTCTCTTTTTGAGAACCCTATCACATCTTTTATCTTCGTCAGTCCTCTCGCAGGGACATCATCATATCCATTTCTAAGAATCTCTTCCCATATTCTTTTGACATTTTTTCTTGGAAGGTACCATAACAACATCACCTATCTAATCTTGTTCTCTTCCTTGAATATTTTCTCTACTTTTGTTTTGACGCAAAAGTATCTCTATCATGCTTACCGAAGAAATAAGACTTTTTTGTCTTCTTCACCTCCTAATTTGCTAACACTTATGCATCGTTCTTATAAAACATGATTGCCATCATATTTATCACACCTTTAGGTCATTTTATCTCAGCTTTCTATCCTATCTTCTCATCATGTGTACATTTATGATTTTTCCCCCTGGGGCATTTTTTTTACACATCCATCTCCCATTATGTCATCTTCGTGCCCTATCATGATGCACCTTTTTCATCCTTGTACTTGTCGGCATATATCCTGTGCTGGGGCATCATTGTTTTCATCCATGTCCCTCTTGTGGATGCATGCTTTTTCACACAATTCCTCGCAGACAAAGGATTGCACACATCTTTCACATTTAGTTGCACATATTTTAATGTTTTCCCATGACTCGTTGGTCATCACGGTTTACGTCCATACTGCAGTGGTCTTCACCCACTCACTGGTCTATAGAATGTTGTCGTCTGTCTCCATTGAGACCAAAATTGTCCTCTACTAATGTGATATTGGAATCACCGCCATACTTTTGTATTTATTGCGATATTTTTTGCCTAAGGCATCTTGCCTTTGGTCATGTCTTCATCCATCCTCAGACACATCTTTCATTTAACCCTTTTTGTTTTTGTTTCATGGCTTTACTATCGCAAACCACTCAACAAAAAGGGGCAAATGTAGACACCTATTTTCGGTATAGCGCCCCTCCAACATCTTATATTCACACAATTTCCATCTTCGCTTCTCTTTATCTTAAATTAAATAAAATCCTATCTATTTGTTCATATTATTTTATTAATTATCATTGGGCTCCATATGGACCCATTTGATAATTCAATTTTTGGAATCATCCCCCATCTCTCATAAATTATTTAATTCAAAATGCACCCATCTGACACCTTCTTTTAAAAATGAAATCTTTATTTCACCTACCCAGTCCCACATGTTCCCCACTTAAGTCAAAATCAAGTTCCCACCTAAAAATTCAATCCCTTCAAATTATTAAAATATGAACCCCACCCATAAATAATTTAATTCAAAATGCACCCATCCGACACTTTCTTTTAAAAATGAAATCTTTATTTCACCACCCATTCAAATCATGTCCCCCACTTTGCCTAATAAGTCAAATTATGGGACCCACATGATCACATCACATCCCTAACTCAGGTTACTTTACTACACCCTGGGTATCATCTAACCTGCAGTTAGTCTCATATCTAAGCTATAAATATGGGGATTTCCCCATATTTCAAGAGAGGAAAAAAAGAAAAAAAAAAAGGGGAGGAGACATTTTCAAAGACCCGTAATGGAAGACTTAGAAAAGAAGGATATATTTTTAGACAAAAGAAGAGGAAATCTCTGATAGTGTCTCCTATCTTGCAATCTGGATGCTCGGTTCATTTCCATAGCAAGACATGAGCTAAGTACTTTTGTTATTTCCATTTCCTTGTCATTTTTATTGTGTTCACGATCTAATTATCTTGTCTAACACAGGGGTTGACATCCTCCAAGGGAGTTGAAATCCTCTTGGAACCGGCACTGTCTGGGAAACCCCCGCATATTGTGTTCTAATCTTATCTGGTTTAAGTTTTGCAGATATAATTTCTTGATATCATGCATCTGACTTCTTTGTGCCCGTATCATCCATCTCAATCTCCAAGGTACTAAGCCCTTATATACTCGACCTGGTCTCATGTTTCTTGATTATTCAAACACTCACCTAGACAGGAAGTAGGAAACGTAAATCTACAAAAATCACATAAGGAGTCTGCGCAGGATAGAAGGCCCGGAACCAAGGGCACGGAAGGACAAGAAGGACCCTCGCGCGGAAGGCAAGTTCAGATTTTAGGAATTAGCCGATTTTGAGCATGAAGACCTTTTTTTGGAAGATGGCGTGCGGAACACATCAATGATGTAGAGATGTGCATGCCATGCATTGTCCTATATTTGGAGAAGCGGTTCAAGCGTCTATGCATGGAGACCAATTGAGAATAGAATTGACACTCGATTAAGCTCGCAAGAGGACTATAGATAGCGCACTTGCATGTGTGGCTATGATTGTAAATGGCGTATGGCTATTAATAGCATGTGACCTATTTCTGGAATAGATAAGCGGTGAAGGGAAAGTCCCCACCATATATATATGATGTTAGGTTCATAATAGATGGGGTATTACAGAGAGCTTGAAGTATGTAGGTATTACAAAGAGTTGGATGTATATGTGTGTAACAGAGAATATACGCATATGATTGAATTATTGTATCAACTCCATATGCGCATTGATATAGATTGACAATATTGTAAGGAGCTTCTATATTCATTAATAGATGGAAGATATTGGCTGAATCTAAGTGTCGTTCTATGTAATTGAGTAGTACATGTTATTAATTCAATCATGATTACTATTTAAAGCTTGTTCTTTCATAGATCTGAGGATAGCATGCATTGTAGAATGATGGATTAGTTATGAATCTATATGTTTCTTCCTTCATCATGTTAGCATCCTGTTATAGCAAACCTAAAGAGGGACTTGGTACCTTTGCACGCTTCAGGTGAGTGCTCAATCTAGGTTGAGTGATGTGTCAGCGTGACTAGGGTGTTATCTGGTAAATTCTAGGCTACATCATTATTTTTTCCCTTTTGTTGGCATAATCGCTATCGATGCCTGTCCTCCCGATTTTTTTATATTCTCGGTCCAATTTCAATGGTTTTACCTCAAAACAATGGGTTTTTTCCACCTTGTTTGCAGAAACAATGTAATATTTATACCAGGAAAAATAGTTTCCAATAAGTACGGTCTGTAATTTTATTTTGATTGTCTCGTTGCCCTCTGAAATAGAGGCGACTGATCCTATTAGAAGATCTATGATTTCTGTGAAATACCAAACCCTACCGCATTTTTCTCCGAGGTGCGTATATAAACTATGTATATTCATTGTCTTTGGAATTATTATTGTGTATATATGACACTGCAAGGGTTTCTTGAGATTACGCGGTGGATTTGTTTGTTTTGACAACGATTTGTGTAATTCTTACACGCAACCATGCTTAGAGAGCGAGTGGAATCTCAGTATTGAAGATTGCGTGAATGGATTTAAAGGAAATAATAGTTTGCAGGGAAGGGAGCCAAAACAAATTAGTGAATTTGGTAGCGTGTCTTATCATAGGTCAATTAACAGGGTTTCATGTTCATGATAATTGAGAAGGGACAACTCTTCCTATATGTTTTTTGGAAGACTCTCCCTTTTCTTAATGATTTTATGTTTGTGTGTTGTTTAGTTTCTTATATTTTTCAGCCTCTACCCTGGTTTGATCTAGAAGTTTGTTGTAAAAACGTGCACAAGATGATGAAATTTGTTGAAAATTTGTGCACAAGATCATTAATTTTTTTGAAAATTTGTGATAAGATCACTTCTCTCTCCCTTCTCTTGTTTGTGGGATGTTGGTTCAACAACGAAGTTGTTAAAACCCCAATTGTCTTGATGAGTGTTTATGAACTAGTGGTCGCTCCGAGAGGAGCAAGATTACGTCGTGATTGGGACAGTTGGGGTTGGGAATGCAAGGGTAGGTACTTATTTGGGGTTTTCTACATTTGATATTAATTTATGTTGTTTATTGGATTTAAAATAGTGTAGGTGAATTGCTGAAGTAAAAAAATTGTAAGAAAGTGGTTTTGTTTTAGGCAGAGTAATTAAGACATGGTGGTGATCAAGAAAGTTTTTCCTATTTTCTTATAAAGCATGAAGTAGACACAAGAAATCTATCCCAAACAAAGGTAATTAAATACAAAATGATTGTTAAGAAATGGAATTGTGTATTATATTTTTTTAAAAGAAGGAAATGATTCTGCTATTAAAGCTGGAAGAGCAGAACCACATGAAATACAAAATTGAAGCATGTTTTAAAGTATATGCAACATCATCGTTGTCTAATTTTTGGTAGGCATCCTTGTTTCAAAATGTGTGGGTTTATAAAATTGTATGTAGAATTGTTCCCTAAGGATGTGGATAGTGTCTTCACCGCAATGGTTGTTTGCTGTAGTGCAATATGTGCTTGTTCTAAATTTTGTTGTGTATGCAACATTGCAGATATTGCATTGTTGTCTACAGTTTTGCCTTTCGTGCATTGTTCTTGTACACATTCAGATAGTAGTTGTTGTATGTCGGTGCAATCAATTCCAATTCGGATTGTTATGGCGTCAAATGTGGTTGTCATCTTTCGAGTGCTTGCAAGGGGGTGTATGAACAATGTATTAAAACAACCGTAACTAATAGAAGAAAGGTTTGAAACATGTAGAATTGGAAAATGTTTTTAAAATTTAAAACACAAAATTAAACAACATAAATAGGGGAATGTTTAATTGGTTGCAATCAAAGGAGGGTAGACACAACTGAAACAATGTGCCTTAAAAATGGCATCAACTATAATGGTTTTACATAACTTGCTGCCAGTTCTGAGATTTAGTAGATTCGTAGATGTTGATCTTATTAACATGTAAATATTTTCTGTTTGTTACCTTATAAATAGAATACCTAATTCAAAATTTTAAACTCTATATGTAGTAATAATATTTACTTTCTAAGAAAAACAAGCAACAGATTCTGTCAGTTTTGAACAGGTTTTTTCAACGTAAGATTGGGTCTAAGGGAAAATAATCTAAGTCGACATGCATGCAAAAATATAGCTATGCAAATATTAAGAACAAGTAATCAAATATTCTCTAAAGGAGTTTTTGGGTCCACGTTTGCAACACCCACATCATGTACAACAATGTATTGGATGAATGTTGATGTATCCATGTAGTGAAAGATCTGTTTCCCATTCACTGAAAACTAGCTTATCATGTTACTCAGCATAAGCGAATAGAACATGTGTTATAAATATGAGGAAATAATTTCATTAATGTAAGGTGTATGCTAGAAATTGATCAATGAAATGATTTAATAACAAAGTCACATGCCTTTTGAGTATCATAAAATTTGATGTAACAAAGGTTTTAGAGTTTTCTGAATATCAAACATACTCACCCAACGCCTCATGTCCAAGGGTACAGGAGAAAAGGCTCTGTGGATTCTCATAGCCAAAGCACAATTTTTTTAAAGCATCACTCAGGAAGAAAGTGTAAGGAAATGATCACTCAAAATTAACACAATTATAATTAATTAATACCATAGTCACTCTAGATTAAAAGACAATACAAATGGATTCAATTTTTTTGGTACATAATTTCATATATGAGTTCCAACCCCAATGTTGATTGCAATATTTGAGAGTTTACACCACAGGTGACCACATTCTTTAAAATTTGTATATAGTGGTAAATCAATCAAACAAGTTTTTTTAAAAGTTGATTTGATGGTCAAATTGGTGATTAAATAACAACTATAATATTTCATTATTGTTTTTTTAATTTTAAAGAAAGAATCATATAAGGAACATCAGTGTGGTAGAGTGGAACATGCTTGATCTTTATGCAAACCTCTTCACTTGAGGTGCAATTTTACCTAAATACCGCATTGATGAGTAACAATCAAGTAATGCTCTACTCAGTTATGAGTGGATTCTACCTAGAACTCACATACTTATTGAAACTAAATTTGACCCAGTCAAAAATGGAAACACTCGGTGATTACCCATTAATTATGCCAATGCTTGCAAGTCTATTAATTAAATGTATGAGAAAGGAGAACATAACAATAACAATACAAAACAAGACTATAACCCTGCAGAACATTCTAAATGCCATTAAAAGTATATGTCAAAATTTGTCATATTACATCAAATTTTAAAAAGCTTTCCATGGGTGGTGAAGGTTCACAAACTGGTGGTGGGACTTGGCTCCAGCTGGCTGAGGATGAGGACCTAGCTCCTCTAGGTATTCTTAACAAATGTCTTGAAATTTTCCAAAATTAGTTGCTTCATATGTGCAAATAAACATAAATGCAAATGCAAATCCATTGGAAAGATTAAATATGCACACTACAAAATGGGAATATAGCCCATATGGAGAACATAAGTCTGTTTTTTTCTAAGGGTATTCTTATTTTTTTGTGAAAGTTTAGTTTAGTAGTAGGATTTCATATTATGCTAACTATTTGGTTTTTTTTTTAAACATAACGGTTTAGCTATGTTTGGAGATTGGAATTTAGATAACAGGGGTAGGAAAGGTTTTTTTTTGTAAGAAATATCTAGTAAGTAATACAGTTATATCAGAATCTATTCAGAAGTAATGTTGTTACTTGAAGATTTCAATATGTACAGGCGTTGTGGGAGTAACATAAGTACAATATTAGTAAGGTTGTTTGCTTTTCCAACTTCAATGTTTTTTCTAGTAGAGTGTTACACCTATGAGCCTTTTAGGAGATACGTAGTGAATGCCTTCTCTATTAGTTTTTGAATCATGTCGGTGTAAGATTTTTCTTTCATTTTCTTTTGTGCAGTTTCCACAACAACAATTGTTTGTTGCAAGATTTGTTGTGCTTCTCCGATTCTTTTGTGTTGAGTACATACTTACTATGGTAGCTTCAGCCACTAGTAAGGGTGTTCGGTAGTGATTATCTACGTACTCGCATAGCAGTTGCTCCAGATAACTTACATTAGTGTTGCTCTCGGGCATCTAAAGTGTAGAAGTTATCCACCATTACAAAGTGTCCTACATAGGGAATTCAAAGCTTAGATATTAGGATAAAGTACAAGATATGTACATTAAAATAGTTGTTAATAACAAATTATGGTGAATTCAAGATGAATTTCATAGTAAATTTAGAATTAGTACAATAAGTAGAAAAAGAACAATATGTGTGTCCCAATGGTAGGTGGTAAAGGAAGTTGTTACATAAAGCATTTTAGAAAGATAAGCATAGTGGATGTTAAGTTTAAATAGGGTATTGTACCAACGTGAGCGAGTTGTTTTTTTTCCTTCATATAGTCTATGAAGTGGGCGCTTTGGTAGAGTGGTTGCGTACACAATGAATGATGGGTTTGTTAGATGGTTAAGGTATGTGTATATACAATGGTTGTGCATATAGGTGTAGGGTGTGAGGTAAGTGATTACTTATGTTGTGGTAAAAGGTGACTCATGTTGTAATTGTGCTTCTGCTTGTAGTCGGATTGAATCATGTTTTTCTTCTTGTAGGTGCTTATAACGAGTAAAGGTAAATGTTGGGCCCATATAGCTGGGGAAGTTGACTACCACATATAAGGGCACGCTTGGTGGGGCGCTACCTTGTTCATACAACATAGTAACAATCTGGCCTTGGGCACCATTAACAAGGCCAATTTTCACCCAAAGATTTGTAGTCAACATTGCTTGTTCACCTTCGCAGAGTAGGAGGGTGGTCTCTAACTGTGTGTTGGTGCTTTTCCCTGGTTTGACTTGTCATGTTTTCTCAGCTTTAGCTATTGCGATTGGCGTGTTAAGGGTTCTCATCCTGTGTTTGTTATGTAATGTAACCAACATGTTTGTAGCGTAAAGGTGAGTTGCCATTTGGAAGACTACTTGTTTTTCAAAGTTGATGTATCTAGGGGTCCACAACATTAGAAGGTTTCAATCTTGTTCTGTAGAAATTATGTTTCTGATATTAAGCAGTAGCCTTCGGAAGGTGTGGTGGGCAGGGTCGATGCCTTGTTGTGGAAGTTAGTAGTAAGTGTGACTATATTTCGAAAAGTGTCCATAATATGTGGTCGTAGGTTCTAGGAATGTACAAGGGAGTATCTTTAATTGAGGTAGCTGAGCTAGGTCACCAACTAGAATAATGGAATGACCTCCAAATAGTCTGCATTTACAGGTGGGGAATGCTTCTTGAAGGCGTGTATTTATGTTTGCAAGCAGTTTGGGCCCATGAAACTCATCTCATCGATGAGTATGTATTCTACATCTTTCATGGCTTGTTGAAATGTAGCGAGGGTTTGACCTCGAGAGGGGTAACTTCAAATATTGGTATGTGTAGCCCGGTATGTATAGTGGTGCCGGAGATGTTGAATGTTGCAAGTCTGTTGGGGCTAAAAGGAGTAAGTGATTGGTGTGGAAGTTGGTGGGTGGGTGGAGTGCCCTTGAAATTTCCCGTATCAAATGTGATCTACCAGTGCCAGTTGTTCCTTGAATTACCATGTATAATGGTGAAATGTGTGGTGCTTTGCATTTGCATGGGCTATGATCCTCTATAATGCATCTTGTTGCTCTTTGGTAAGTTAAAACTATTTGTAGTGGGTGGAAATATTGGTGCAATAATTTCGGTGGTCGCATGTGCGTTCTTTACGAAAGCCACCCCTATTTCATGTAGTCGGTTTCCAACAGTAATTTGTGGCCAGCTGTGAGCTAGGTCAAAATTGCGCTTCCCAAGCATGTTGAGTTCATTGATGCCTACAATACCTTTAGGGTGTAAGCCGAGAACACTTCCCACTCATCCATTTGGCCTATGGTGGTTTCATCAAGGCTACTATCAGAGCTAGTGGTTGGGCTATTAACTGGTTGGTGAGGGGTATGACGTTGTAAGTGCTATGCCTAATAGATTAGAGAGAATGTTTCCCATTTAACCTTGAGTGTTTCCGAGCATGTGCCAATATCATATGGAATGTTACGAAAAGGGTTTTACAACAATAGCTCTGTGAAGCATAAAGTGTCGTATGCAGGTGAGCTAACAACGGGGATGGTCAAAATCTAGGGAAACACTCTAATAATATCTTGGTTTGTTCATTCCTTCCACGGTTGGAGTTTTCTACGCTTATCATAGCCCCACTACCAAGCAGTATCTATTAATTTGTGTGTCCAAGGCAGGGGCTAGGGCTATGTAGGTGTCTATAAATGTTGTTACACAATCTTGGCCGGGATGCTGGCTGTGAAATTTTCATGTAGATAGTTTTGCCTACGGATAGTGTCATGAAAGCTCGACTACATATGGTTAGTGGTAATTTCAATAACATGTGACAGGTTTCTTGTGCACCAATATCTCGGTCAACAATAGTTTTAGAAAGAATCTTGTTGTATGTTGTACTAATGGATTTTTTAGGTGTTGTTGTTGTTGTGATTTTGACAAGCATATGGTGGTACATTTCTGACTTGTGCTAGGATTTGGATGCATATTTTGCTATGTATTTCAATACAACATGGCGTGAAACTACGGGCTGATATTGATGTTGGCACGCCAAGCTGTTAGCATATCTTTGTTGTGGATATTTAATCTTTCATCATTACGAGCTGGAGTATAAACTGCATGTCCTTGTGCATCTAGGCACATGGTGGATACTGGTTGGATTGGCCATGGACATTTTTACCTACATTGTAATTGGTTTACTTTCCTCTGCAAACATGTAGCGGTTGTACATTTGGTGTGTCGCTGAACCCAATTAACCAAAGATGTGTAGTCACTGTGTGTAGGCGCAACTAGTATTTCTGATGAAAGCAACAAACATGGATCATCAGTTGTTATATAGGGCATGCATGAAGTATTTAGGAAATCTTAAAGGGGTTCCAAGCTATGACCTGATTGTCGAAGAATTATTTTTTTACTTGTATGGCACGGGGGTCTTCCCAGTCTAATGTGTCCATATTGGGAGTATCAGTGAGCCATATGAAACCATGAATATGTGTAGAACCTCTATGTTTCCATTCAAACCTGATATAGTAAATGTTAATATGAAACATGCTGGGAAAAATAGGTGTAGTAGTTTGGCTCTTAGGTTTAAAAGGTACATGGGGTTACTTGTACCAAAAGTCTTTTGTGTGTAGGTGTTTTCCAAGATTTCTTCACAAAAGATTACAAACCTCGCTGCCATGTATGTCGATGTCAAGTGTGGATATGTAATGATGTTATGGTTTCTCCAATTTTACACATGTATAAGGGGTGGGGGTAAAGGGCTTGGCATGAGGCGATGCAGTCCGGCCATTTAGTATTGGTAACACTGAGGGTGAAAAATAAGGTTGGTGTCCCTAGTTGGAAAATCATGTCGGTAAGTTCGTTCTTGCATTGTGTCCAAAAAGACCGGGTACCTCTAAGGTGGGAGGCAAACCGCATGAGGTGGTTGGCTATTTTTTCATCTAGCAAGTGGTCCAAAAGGGTGTGAAGGTGCTACACTATTGTAGGTGTGGTGTCTTCGATATTTTGTTTTGTAAAAACAATAGAGTTGGTATGGCTTCTGTGGCGCATCATAAGGTTAAGTAAAAGTAATGGAACCGAGGATGGCTTCCAAATCGGTTGTCACGGTAGCGTAGTAGGTGAAGAGCATATTCATGCATCTCAATCTTTGTGGGGTGCACTTGGCAAAATGTAGTTGCTCCCGATGGGAATAGAGTTGGGAAAGCCATAGAAATAAACCCTCTGTTGACTATTCATTGATGATAGTAGAACTTATTTAGGGCCAATCAATTAGTGGGGGATTAGTTGGTGGAGTGGCTAATGTGTAGGCTCTAATTTTGGAAACCTCTGTATGCCTAGGGGGGAGGCTTGCAACAAATGAGGTTACAAGTGTTGGGTCCGTTGATATGGGGTCAACATTATGTGGGTCTGTTGAAGAGGGCATTGGCAAAATGCTCTGGTCAAGTATATGGGGCAGGTTGTCAAAGATATTAGTTGACGATATGGGTAAACTTGCAAGGGTGGCTTCATCTATTATGACATCCTTATAATATGGATCATGTAGGATTTTGTAGGAAAGTGCATTTCGAACATGACCCTCCTTACAAAACATTCATAAGATTTCCCTTCTACGCCTATTTTTTTAGGATTAGAATGTCTAGGTTTTGTGGGTGGCGGGGCAAGAATTACAAAATGGAGCTAATGTCTTGGGGGAAGCTAATGGTGTGGCCGGTATACATGTATTGGCCTCCACGGGCATGGGTCACTTGCATAAGTGGTGCTACTCTAGCAATAAGCATTTCTTCAACTTGGGTTAAATTTGCTAGCTCTACGGGTTGGGGTCCGGGATCCATATTATTCCAGGAGGAAAAGTGGTGCCCTTTTTTCATAGGAGCCCTGTGACAACTGACTCTACCAAGACTAAGTCTTGTTTGCATTCCTGGGTAGCATTCATTATAGATGGAACAAGGTTCATTGGGAAGCAAGGATTCTAATCGGGCTCGGAATATGTGTTGAACATTGTGAAAATAAGGGAGAGTGGGATTTTTAGATAGGGGGCAAAATTGGGCTAGGGGAGTATAGTTGATTTGTTGTCTATTGTGACGGGGTATGTTGAGGGTGTATTTTCATACAACGTAAGTTTGGCGGCATTTTTCATTTATTGTTTGTTTGTTCTGGTTGTAGGCTAGTCGTCGTTGAGTATTTATCATGTTCATCACTCTAACCGGATACCTGCAATGTCAAAATGCAGTAGTCAGATTATAAACATATGCTTTACAACTTAAAGTAGTGGCGGAACGTATATGCTGGTAGGTAACTTTTGTACATACAAAGACTTATACATAAGAAGCAAAGCACAAACTAAAGCCAAATAGCATTTTTTTGTCAAGGGCTTTTGTTAATCTGTGGTCATTCTTTCCTAGATGGTTGATACTATAAGAGCACCAAATGAAGAAACATGGATCAAATATTGTTTGCACATTGATACACATTCTAGGAACGCTCAGGTTGAATGTGTTTACCTCATTTTTTTAGTTGTGTTTAATATATTGTATCCTCGGCTCATTTTATAGTTTTATTTTAGCTTTTACTTTTAGATATATTTTATAAATAAAATTTATTAATGCTTTTAAAATATTTAGTTTTGTTGTTACTTAGATTTATTTTATAAAACATATAATTTGTTTTTAAATATTTGTATTTAAAACGTAATAAATACAATTCTATATTTAAAAGTTAGCATAGATATCTTAAATACGTCTATTTAAAAGACATCGAGAAATAACAATCTCAAGGTGCCTAACTATTTTTGTACATATACTGTAAATACATTATAGTGAGGGGTATGGTAATTTAAAACAATAGGTGTTTGTGTGTACAAAAATGGTATCTTTATAAATATGTACATCATATTACAAGAGGTTCAAGTTTTTCGTAAAGCTATATACATTTGTAATTTATACAAGAGCTTTTTCTTTATTCTGACGACTCCATAAATGTTGTTACCAACTCTGCATGATCTAAGTCTTGCTCAGCAGCGGAAATGCTCTGTATCGTACAAGATAATTGTTCTTTTCCTTTATAGGTAGATGGAGACACGAAGAAAATGAACTTGTATGTATGAAAGAGTACTGCTTAATAATGTTCCATAAGTCATCTATACTCCTTGATTGCTCTTTAAGAGCATTAACAAATACACCAAGTAGCACTAATGCCACATCATCAAAATTTGTTGCCCATATAGTCCCAATTTGGTCTTCTACCATCATGTGCAATGCATATCTATAATCACATATAGTTGTTGGCAAGTTACATTTGGTGCAATGCCAAGTAGAATTTGTAGTAGAACTCAGTTTTTTCCGACATTGTTTACCATTAACAACCCGGGAGCAAGCAGGATAACAATAGTTGTCCATGTTGAGATGTATTATAGTAGCAAAATTACGATCTGATGGCTAGGGTTGGGGCTGGTACAAGCATGAATATCAACAATTGTTCTTTCCATCGATGCTTGTGTACTCAGTGGAGCTGAGCTAGTTGATGCTTTTGTTGTGGTTAACCAACTTTAGAGTGATTATGTTTCTGCTACTAGTCGTGCTAGGAATAGTTGTGTAGTAGCCCCTGTAGTTAGTGTTTTTTCTTTAATGTTACAACTTTAGCTTTGCGAATAGCCATAATTGTTATTTGGATGGTAGGTTGACCATGTTGTGGTTGTAAAATCTATATGGCCTCCTCACAAAGTACTCCCCATAAAGTTATGGTTATGTAATACCCTGTGTGGTCCTTTATAGTGACAATAGAGCGTTGTGTGCAACTTCCATCTGTTCGGGTAGTCATGGAAATATCAGAACAAGAAGTAACTACACCAATAACATCCACTGTGGATCCAAGGGGAACCTGTTGGATTGCATCGATTCTCGTGAAATGGAAAGTAGTTGTCGGGATCAAGGTAGAAGGTTGTGTACATATCTGCAGAATGGAATCCATATTTAAAATGACTTCCCATGGGCTACTGGTGTCTTTGTACCCTACTTTCACATATTTCAGGGTCCCCTTCGAGATTGCGTAAATTGTTCCAACTTGGATTTTCCATTGATAGTAAACTACAAATTTACCAAAGCTTGTAACGTTCATGTCGTCACCAAGGGCATCAATTACATTGAAAACGAAGACTTTTCCTTCCCCTTTTGCATTGGTATAATCATGAATCGTGCCTTTGCGAATCACTCTCACTTCTAGTATCCATGCCATATGATATGGATGTAATTTGTTAATTGTGGTTGGCTTTCCAAATAGTGTTGGTGGAGGACTATTTTCCATTACTGCTAGCTACTATCAAATTTAGGTGAACATTGCAAGAAGTGTGTAGATGTAAGCAAAGTACACAACTGTTGTCAAATTAACTTATAACCGCATTAGTTGGTTAAATGGAAAATAACTCAATTTAATACAACCAATAGATGTTTTGGTAGTTTCCTATTTGCTAAACTTTTAATTAAAATTTAGAGCCAATTAAATTGTACACCTAATTTTATTATTGCTTAATTTTGCTCATGTCTCTAAGTTATTCCTAGCAAGAAGGCAAAAGACTGTTTTTTTACTATATAAATGAATGATTGGTCCTTGACCAATGGATGTTGTAAACTACTTGGGTAATATCTATATACAATGCAACTATGCGTATATACCTCTGTATTTTAAACTGAATATGAAAAAGTTAATCCGTCCCCATTGGCTGATGTTCTTAGTTACTCGAGTAAGTTAAGGAAACACAAAGTGATTAAGCTGGTTTTATGGCATCTTAGCAGCCAAATATATTAGAAATTAGAAAATTAAAACTACCACTCTGTTACGATGGCTCGTAAATTTGGCAGTAAAAGAGTAAGCATAGGGTTTCCTTAAATTCATCCTAGATTGGAAATAAGGGTTTCATTATGTAAATTCAGTTTACAATGAAGAGGAGATGAATAAAAAAATTAGGACAAAAGCAAAACCAACACAAAAAAATGAGGCTAATAAGAAGGAATTCCATCCAAGCTCAGATGGAGAAAAACTATTTAAATATAAACCGCAAGAGCTAGCTTCTCACTGTGGTAAGACAGAAAGCGTTCCTTTTGTTGTTCCTCCACATCAAGGAGCACAAAGTTTGTATCTGGCACATACCCTGATTCCTTCATATGACCACTTAATTTCTCGAGCAATGCGTAGATCTCTTCTGTCAATCGGTGCATTCTATGATTCAAAAGAAATTCATGCACCTTACTCTTATCCCGAATCCAGCTACATCCTGGCTCTTTTTTCATACCTATATCCTTCATTACATTTCTCACTTTTGCTACATCATCCCACCTGCCACTTCCAACATAGATGTTTGACAACAACACATGAGTTCTAGAGTCTCATGGATCTAACTCAAAAAGTTTCTCTGCTACTCGTTTTGCTAACTCCATATTGCCATGAAATCTGGAAGCACCGAGCAAGGCTCCCCACATGGAAGGAGTAGGTTCTAATGGAATTCCTTTCATAAACTCCAAAGCCTCCCCCAGACGGCCTGGTCGACAAATAAGGTCAATTATGCATGCATAGTGTTCTGCTTCGTATCAACACTTCATTGAATTACAAAATATATCTTATGTCTCTATTGTCATGCCTAGAGGAGGTCGTTCCTTGTTGGCCCCAAAAACATGTAGCCTACAGGTGCTAATACAAACTCCTCCTGTTAATCCTAAGTTGTTTGTACTTTTCCACTCCTATTCACCTACTCTTCTTATCTGGGGACATTTATAGACTTATTTATTGCATCCTCTTTAGCTTAGTGTAACACCCTCTTAATTTTTTTGTACAGAGAGGTTGCAAAGAAGTATGTTATGGAGATGAGAGAAATGCTTTGGGAAACATAGTTAGGTGTTTCTCATAAATTACTATCCTTCGTGGCCAAATCCAGAGCTTACCTTTGGCTTACCACCGCATGCAGACCCAGATGGCATCACTATCCTAATGCAAGGAGATGTGAGCAGCCTGTAAGTGCTCAAGAATGATAAATGGGTTGTAGTAGAACCTATACCCAATGCATTTGTGGTGAATTTGGTAGATCAACTGCAGGCCTTTTCTAAATAAAATATGTTCAAATATTCCATTTGTAAAACGTTTTCAGAGGATTTATTACTCTGTTCTTTTTGTGGATTTTGATTAGGTTGTGAGCAATGGGAGATTCAAGAGTGCAGAGCACTGGGCTGTAACTAATACGTCAAGTGAACAAATGTCTATTCCTACCTTCTATGGGCCTTCAATGGATGCCTTCATTGTTTCTGTAGAATCCATAGTGGATGAGGACCATCTTGCTTTGTACACAGGATATAGGCTTGAAGAATAGATCAGAGAAGACATGGGAATTTCCAGATATATATTTGAGCTTTTCAATCTGAAAAATCATTTAATATTTATATGCAAATGTTTTTAGCAGGTGCTGCAGAGTAAAAATAGGAGAAATTTGCAGCGCAGCGGTCCTATGGAATGCAAAGTTTTTAGCAGGTGCTGCAGAGAAAAAATAGGAGCAATTAGCAGTGCAGCGGTCCCATGGAATGCATAAATTTTTAGCAGCGTGAATCACAATTAATATCCATGCCTATTGTGGGCAATGCAAATGTTTTTAGTAGGTGTTTGCAAGACTTACTGAGCGCCAGGGGAAGAGATCTGGATTTTCCATACAGGTCCGACATAGCATCTTATAAACAATAGCATTCTTGATCTCAGAAATCGGAGATTTATTGAGACCCCTGGCTGTTACAGATCTAGCTACACCAGCCAGCTATGAATCCAGTTTGATATCACTTGATCTGATGTGCAATTTTCTGTGAAGCAAGATGAAATTTGTGGTTGGTAGAAATGGCAAAAAATTCAAATAATCACTGATCTCTATGCAACGAATATTGGCTTGGAGAAATAAAAGGTGCCCAAAAAACTTTAGAGAGAAAAACTCGCCAAATATTGCATTCCCCTAGTTGACATAAAAACATAAAAAGATCTTGTTTAACTATGTGCAACATGATTCAACAGGGATAAAAATATGTAAGAAGCACCAAAATACCTTGGACCCAAAAATTGTATGCTATCATAGTTCGTTACATGTACATTTGAGAGTGTCAGATTGTAGTTTGGTTGAAGACATTTCTTCATTTTTTTCTTGTCAGATAAATGTAGGTTACTTTTGTGTAAATTGATTTGCATTTACAGCTAGGATTTGAATTACTGTAAATGCTCTTTATACTGCCTTATTTGTTCAACTTCTGGGTTCTTCTATCAGAAGGGCATCTTTGTTGAAAGTCTGGAGGGCTGTACAGTATTATTGACTTTTGTTGGATGCAAGGTGACATTTTATTATTTGTTTCAGCTGTCAAATAGGGATCCCAATAATAGATGTCTTTAAGTTTTGTCTATAGTGTAATGTAGCAATGTATGTCTCTAATTGATACATGGAAAATTTGAAGTACTTTGCAGTGCTAGATAAATAAATAAGATAAGTAGATGTAGAACGGAGAATCTATTTTGTGAGTTAGATGCAATATTTCAATCAATTTTGCATCCATCAAATTGAATTTCAACACCCACTAATCAGATGTGGTATTTCATTCGATATCTACACCCAACAAGTTGGATGTTGTGTTAAATCCAATTTCAAGCCTTCATAATGCCCTTCTAGATTTGAACATGGGCTGTCATAAAATTAAAAAATCCTTAACAATTTTACCAATTTGAACTCATGTCAATCGTTGTACCATGCTTCATATTTGATTTAAGAACCAAAAAAAAGTGTTGGGGAACATTTCCTATTTAAATGAGAGCCATGTTCATTTTTATGGGTTCAGTTTGGGATTTAGCTGATATCAGCTTACAAATATCATAATGTCCAATC
Organism: Taxus wallichiana var. yunnanensis; assembly: GCA_018340775.1. Taxonomy (NCBI): domain Eukaryota; kingdom Viridiplantae; phylum Streptophyta; class Pinopsida; order Cupressales; family Taxaceae; genus Taxus; species Taxus wallichiana. Next base: position 213,095,375 of record CM031237.1, on the reverse strand, counting down.
TCAAGAAAGGAGAAATGACTTAGAATAAATGATGAGCAAGAGAGGTGGGTCTGGAATCTGAACTTAACCATGCATAGTAATTCAAATTTTGTTAGACAGCTAGCTGTTTGAGGCAACTGTAAATTGCAATATTTCTTTCTATACAAACAAATTTCCATTTTGTTAGGTATCTGCTTTCTCATAATCAGTCACATTTCTCAAAAAGTAAAAGAGACCTTATATGTTTTTTAAAACTATATATATATATATATATATATATATATATATATATATATATATAGCAGCAGGATTCCATGAAAGAACAAGGAAGAAATAATCTCCCTGACACTATATGTTTTTTAAAACTATATATATATATATATATATATATATATATATATATATAAAGAACATCTTTAGCAAATTAAACAATCATGTGCCTAAATCTTCAGCAACCATGAGCCAATATGAAGAAGCTCCCAAACAAAGATAATTACAATTTGATTAGAACAAGCAGGTATTTCTTCTTTATTGCAGAAACAAAAGAACTTTCATGCCCTAGAATATGGTCTCTAGTCAACTTAAGATACACATTTAAGATGACAAATATCAAAATGACTGTACCAGCAATAACCTTAACTACACCCTCTATTCGTTTTGAGGTTCATGACAACCAAATAATTATTAATCTAGGCTTCACACATATTATTGCAGAAGAATATTTTAAATATGAAACACACAACTAATTTACCAAAGCATTAAAAAATCTACACCTTTTAATGGGAAAATTGGTTTTGGATTGACAGTGTTACCTTCTACAAATTTGATCAAAAAAATTGCCAAAAAAATTGTGTTGAACCTTTACAATTATGCTCATCAGATGCACACAACAAAAATTTGTTTACTACCCAAATATATATGAAGATTCTCTAACATAGATGACCTACGAGACACATCAACTATGCATCTAATTCAGTTATGTCATTCCTTCCATTGACAAATTCCATTAAAGCCACTCGAGCTTGTGTTGCAACAGGATCGCCTAGAACCTCTTCAATGTTTGGCACATTGTATTCATTCTCATCGACGTCAATTGGATCAACGCAGCCCTCATCAAATGCCAACAACATATTATGTAAAATGCAACACACCAGAATAGTTTTTGGTAGCATTTTCAAATTAGGTTGACATATCATGGAGTGCAAAATTCACCACGTACTCTTTAGCCTTCCAAATGCACACTCAACAACAATACGTGTCGAAGACAACTTGAAGTTAAATTCTCTTTTCTCATTTGTTAGAGCACCTGAAAATGGCGTGATTAACCATGGTAGTAGTGGGTAGCCTCCATCACCAATAATATACTCTCTCATGTGTGTCAAACCAAGGGAAACTGAGCGACCATTTAACCTCTCACCACCTTCACATAATTTGTAAAAAGAAGAATTCCGCAACAATCTGGAATCATTAACAGAACCAGGCCACCCAACGAATACATCCATGAAACGCATATTACTATCAACAATGACTTGGACAGACATGTTGTAGTTGTGATCTCTGTCATACCAATCCGAAGAGCACTCGTTAGGTGGAAGTTGAAATTCAATATGTGTTACATCTATAGCCCCACAACAATTTGGAAAGCCTCGTTTCTGGTGAAAACCTTCTTTTACATGCTCAATTTCATAATTATCCTTTGGCCATTGGACATGACTACGAAAAACGAATATGCATGGCATTAATAAACTTATTTACAACTCTGACCACTGTTGATTTTCCACAACCAAATAGTTCACTAATATTAATCATTGCCATCCCAGAAGCTAATCGTAAAACCGCGATAGCCACTTGTTTCTCCACTGGAAACACCCTACCCTTTATTGAATTTGCCAATGAAAATGGTATGTCACCTTGACTAAGGTCTTCACGCAAGGAGTCACACAAAGATTCAAATAATGCATATGGCAACCTAAAAATGCTTGCGAAAACGTTCATCATCATATTTAACTTTAAAAATGTAGTGGTTCCACCAATGCAATGAACGTGGTTTGACATACCATTCGCCTTGATTTCTTACCCCCCATGGCAAATTTGATAATTCTGTTTCAAGGATCATGTTTTCTTGTTGAGAAGTGATGGCATAGAGCTCTACATTCACGTCATCCTCAATTTGAACATTTGAACACGCTACACTTTTAGTTGAATGTATTTTATGCTTCTTTGATACATGCCACATACTAGTTGAATCTTGTAGATCAACCCAAATTTGCAACGCTAATTGAACAATTGTAGATGCACATGCTAAGAGGACTTTTATTGCTTCTCTTGAATTATTATTCATTGTAAATTGATCCCTGCAAAATAAAACACAACACCACAATTGAATGTTAAATTAGTATCGATGTCAAGATCAAATCAGTCTAGGAAATAATAATGGTATAAAACATGGCATAAAATTCTTATGGTCAATTTAAACTTTCACAATAAAAGAAGAAAAACAATCAAAGATCTCAAGGGCATTATCATAAGTGGTACAAGTAGAGGCAGATATCCATTCCGCAGACCCAAAACCTGAAAAATGTGGCAGAGCTTAAGACCACCCTTATTCGTTTTCAACAATATCTAATTAATAAGTAAATAATCCAAAGCACAAGTTAGCATAGTAATTCCATTGAAAAAGCAGAAACAACATAATTAGATCAAAATGCACATCAAGATGGACTTTGGTTATAATCTTTCCATATGCTACATAACTGATTCTAAAAACTATTAATAAATGCATTGACCAGGACAAATCAGCGGTGCTTCCCAGCAATGGAAGCTTAAACAAATCTCATAATACTGCATGCATTATAGGCTTCCAAACTATAAATCTCCCAAGACTTCCTCCATACAACAAAGAAATAACCTTCAATTGTTTCTAGTTAGCTTACTTTTAAAAAAACCTTCTACATTTTAAAAGGGCAAGAGACTGCAAAAAATTAAAAAATCAATGCACTGAGGAGTATTTGCTGACAGTCTTGTTGGAGGTCTCTTCCAATCCTATGCGGAGTTAGAAAACCAATTGTTTTGGTGAAATTATTTTATGGAGATGTTCCAAATATTCATGGAAAGGTTTGAAACATCATGAGAGAGGTCTCTCAACATAGGAGTGTATATATACAATACATATATAGATGCATTACGGCTGCAGTATGCGCCTGAAGAAGCTAAATCATCTTAGAAGGTTGGCTGAGATGGGGCAGATGGAATGCCATGTCTTTGCTGGTCTGAATAACACAACAAGCAAGGGGACTGCCATGTCTTTGCTGGTCTGAATAACACAGCAGGGGACCTTGACTTGTTTGAGAATGCCTCTCATGTCACTCTCAAACACAAACCATATGCCCTTTGAAAATTTCAAAACTGAATCTGATGTCTTCACACCAAATACGTCTAGCTTGTTTCACCATCTCATCCGAAATTCTATCAGGTGATTGTCTGGTCGTGTTGACAGGTGCTACATATATAAGACTGCTGAGAAGGCATCCAAACAAACAGGATATTAGGAGGCATCATGAAATACAGAATAATCACAAGCCACGAACAGTGGACCTCCTTTCACAGGTCTGTAGTTGAATAATTAACCAGCGTGCAATGTATTCACAAGCAATGATCTCAGTGGTAGAAGGAATCTGTTTAGACTATTCACTATTTATCAGAAGTTGAGCTGAATACAAGATCTATTTTACATAAGACTGATCAAGTCACAGTCATGGCATATCTCTTGGACTATTACGGAATCCATATATGGTAAAACCGAATAGTAAAAAGTGCACAAAAGAAGATATATTTGATAACTTGGACTGCTCTCATACATTATTGAAATTCAACATGACAATGTTTGGAAACAAGAACGAAACTTGATGCTACAAATAGCAATGGACTAGATATGAAATGAGAGAAGTGGATGCTACAAATAGCAATGGACTAGATACATAATATAAAGAAATATACATAAGACTGATCAAGTCACAGTCATGGCATATCTCTTGGACTATTATGGAATCCATATATGGTAAAACTGAATAGTAAAAGTGCACAAAAGAAGATATATTTGATAACTTGGACTGCTCTCATACATTATTCAAATTCAACATGACAATGTTTGGAAACAAGAACGAAACTTGATAATATTTGTAAACTTGAACAATCTTGACAACTTTGGAAACTTTGGTCTTTGGACCTTTGGTCATAGTGACCTTTATTTTAATACAAAATGTCATACAAAAAGATTTGATTGGCTACAAAAATATATGATTGGTAACATTATACCTAACCTAAGTAGTGCAATAGATAAATCATTTATCATTACTAAATGATTCGCTAATCTTCAACATGGCCTGCCCAATAGAATTTAGAGCTGAAACCAAATTCAATTGGACATTTATCTTTTGCTCTTCAATCTTGATCATCTTCTCTTCATTCAAATCATCCCTTTGCATGCGTTGTTCAATGAGAGTACAATCTTTTGCATGTCATTGTTCAACCAGAGCACAATCTTTTTCATGACGCTTCATTCGCCCCTCCTCGATTTGTAGAGTAGAAATAACCAACTTATTGTTTTCAACAATAGTGTCTTTGATATCTAATGTTTTATGTGATGTTTTTCTTTTTTTCCTATGGATTGACTTCCACACGTTGCTTTGGGTGTTTCAGATTCATTGGATGGATCATTTTCATTTAGAGCAGAAGAATCTTCATAATTTGCATGGTTTGTCTCAGAAGTGTCGATGGTAATATTCCCAGGATTGATACCTCGATCATGTCCAAAGTTTAGCTCCATTGCATCAAAAAGTTCTTCAGAGAATTTTGCAGGAAGCTTCTTCTCAGTTCTTTCTCGGGTTGTCATAGTCCAATAACTATTATGTCCAGATGGAATGTTTTTTTCATAGTCTCTAATCCTTTTATAATCAGGTTGGAGATGTTCCCATCGATCACGACATTGGTTGACTGTGCGAACAACACCATGACTGGCACAATAATTTTGCACAATTTTCCATTTTTCTGTAGATGATATGGCTTTACTCCTTGGACCACCATTGAAGAGAGTGTCTTTCATTTCGTTTAGCTTCAATTAGAACAAGTGTGTCTGTAGTGCTCCAACGGGTTCTACCCTTTTGTGGGGGAAGGACAGTTGATTGGTGTTTTAATATCTCTGCTTGTTTGGAAGCCATATCCCCTTGAGGTAATTGAGAATCATCAACATCCATTGTAGAATGCTCTGGATAATTGATCCCATCACTAAAAATATTGCCTGTAGGAGGATAAACAACTTCTGCATTGTGTTCTTGCGTACTTGGAATAAAATCAGGTATAGATGAATTAGTGAAGTAGAAATCATCATCTTGTATTTCATTATCAGAAAGTAATGTTGTATATCTTATGAAGCCAGGCTTCATAGGAGTTGGGCGATGCACACGTTTATCCATAGATATGGTTTTTAAGCCCTGCGATAAAAAAAATTGTATATTTAAAACATATTTTTAACCATAAACTAAAAAAAGCAACAAGCTTTAGTAAAATGTAAAACAACTATTTTAATATATTTCTAAAAATATTGCATTGTTTTTCTTTGTTTGATTTACAAGTTAAATGAAGAATGCCCTTTGACTGGTGTGGTTGGAAATGCAGAAACCATAAATCAAATTGTTAGCAACATAATACCTGAGCAAACTCTTGCAAGGCAGAATATATATGAATATGATGTGGCCAACAATCATTCATTTACTTAGATGGTTAAAATTTCTGACTATTTTTTTAGAGAAGTCACACTTTAGTGGTTCATGATATCAATAATCGAATGAATCATACAGATACCTGAGATAGAAATATAACTGAAAACACAGAGAAGATTTGCAGATAAAAAACAATGCCTCCCAATTTTTAGAAACAAAGCTGATATATGTAATGCATCTTCCCCCAACCAAATTCGTTGTTAAAAACAGTTCACATTAGCGGCCTATAATTCAAATTTCTTTTCCACACTTAGTTCTACAAAATACTAAAAGCACATAATACAAATCATCATGGAAACCCAAACAAAAGGATCATCTCGGAAAGATTTCAATACCCAACTAAGAGAAAAAGGTAGTATGATAAATTTCATAACTAATGATGTCTTTAGGGTTCTGACCGGAATAATTTCAATAATTGCAATCCAATTTAATGACTATAATTCTGTTTCAGATTTATTTCCATCATTCACAGGCATAAATCATTGGCTATGATTCTATTTCAGATTTATTTAAGAAGTGAGCGAATAGAGATAGATATTTGCACCATGCTTAAAACACTTTAATTCATGCTGGAAGCAAATTTAGTTTATGGGAATTTGATATGACAGGAAATTTAGAAGCAGATTTAGCTTAAGGGAATTTGATATGACAGAAACTTCAATACACATGGCTGCAATCACTTAAAATCTAATCAGCTCTTCGTGTATCAAACCTCCAGATTAAAGATTTTTTTCTCATTGATTACATTGCAACACAGATTAGCAATGCCTTTATATTCAAGGACCATCAACCTTGTTGACTGTCTACGCCACAAGCACAATATTAAGCTGTTTACTCCTACCTGCATGAATATATCTATTGAACATTTTGTTCCTCTTATAACATCCCCCATAACATTCCCCGTCTGTTCTAACACAGATGGCAATTCCAAGCATTTGGTTCTCAGCATTGGCCTTTGTGGTCTCATGGTCAACATGACAATTTGCTAGTTCTCACTTCCATCCTTCAAGAACTCAACACATTGTCCAACTTGACATGACAATTTTCTAGTTCTCGCTTCCATCCTTCAAGAACTCAACACATTTCCCAACTTAATATCCATTCCACATAGAAGGCATTACACCAATCGATCAACAAGTGGCTTTAGAAATGAGAAATTCTTCCTTCATTTCAGAAACATACTATGTAGGTAATTTCCATAACATCCATGTTTTCCCTGCACCATTTATAGAAAAAAGTTGTATCACACCAATAAATTCCTCCTTAAATTATCTCCTAAACCTATTTGGAATTCCTAGTCTCTTTGCCTATCAGTAAAATGCAGTCATAATGTCTTCTCAACTCAGCACCACCTCGTTGAAAATTGGATCTTGACTGGAAGCTGCATGGATCTTGAAAGCTCTTTCATCTTTCATTTTCATTCTCAGAAAAGAATCTGGAACTCCTGGTCCTCTTTGGTACAGACTGTTAAGTCACTTTACTATCATCCTATATGGAATTGCTATCATCCTATATGGAATCTACACAGAGGTCATCTGGTAATAACCAATTTCTTTATCGAATTAGAAACGGTAATGTTCATTTACGCTGAAAAGCATGGATATATTATAGAAACTAATCAATCATATCTATAATGTCCCTGGAATCCAACTTATTATTGTACAATGATATGCATGACATCTCTTCTTTGACAATCTTTCAAATGCCTCATGTATCACTCATAAAGTGGAGTTTTATTTTTATAAAAGCAGGAATGCTTCTGTATTTCCAAAAACTCCAGCATCTACAGTTCCAGTATCTTTCAAGTTTCCCCCACCCAAATGAGCCTATCAATGTCTCTCAAAATAGAAATATTGCACTTGAACATCATCAATGCATAGAATTCATCGGGCACAACACAATGAAGTTTAGCAGTAGGTGGTGGATACTCGTCATTCCTACAACTGGATTATAGGTTAAATTTCATGGCATTAGCAATATTTACAGCTAACTATATAATATCAAAACAAGTTGCATGCAAACAAAAGGAGATCTCCAAACCCAGTTTAATTAAAATAGCACAAGGCAGAAGGGGTGTAAAGAAAACACAAATAAAAACACAACACACAACAGACTAGAAGTACCTGATTATGCAAGTTCCAGATTTCCCCCTTGAAGTGCAAGTAGATTTGTCAGACCCCCTTGAAGTGCAGCAATTCAAACATAGATCCTTCCCCCTTGTAGAGCGGAAGATTGCGATTAGTAATAAAAATGATTCAAACATATAAATAAAGCCTCTCATGCATTGAAACAAATTTGTGCGCTCCTTCCCAACTACCGGTTAAAAGCCTAACCATCCTCTTCACCGTCCTTTATAGGACTCCTAGTTTGGTACCACGTCGTAATGCCCACCATCCCTTATGGAACTGCTAACTTAATTTAATAAAGTTTGCAGGAAGGCAATAGTGATTATCTTTAACAACAGTCGGCCTCAAAAGCACAACATGCCACATAAATAAAGTAAAGGAATTTCATTCATTGGAGGGGGAAATGGCATTAGCATACTATTCGATACAATGAAAAAAGTACAAAACTTGACATACACAAACCCTAAAGTGGGTACGGGAAAAATCAGAAATTTAAAATCAAAAATTGAAATTGACCCAGATGGCATATATGCCCACAAATCAAAACCCAAAATCTGATCTACGATAAGAACCTATAGCATAAATTTTATAGAAAGGAAATCCGGTTTTGTCAAACTCTGAAACTTCGTAACTCTGGCATGTTAGCTTCCCCTAAAATCTATAAATCGTAGCCTAAAATCTCTTTAACAATAAAACATTATTAATGTACAAATCTAATAGCCTAAAATCCTATAGTTTCAAACACAAACAACGTCTAAATACCAGATGTAGTTCTAAACAAATATCTGCAGAGGGCACTTACAAAAAGGCACTTTGCACAGGAAGCTTCCAACAAAGAGCGAAGAGGTGGACAACGGAGAGATAAATCCAATGAAAGAATAAACCAAAAGAAAAAAACCCGCAGCAAGCTATAAAAACCGATGTCGACTATAGGAACCGCTAACACAGTGCATGACACACATTGTAGGTAGTCACATATCACCAACAAAGGAGGGGCCACACCTGCCCAGAACCGATGAAAGACACACGAAATACGTGGTAGGTGAAGCAGGAGGGTAGGGGAAGCTGGATGTATGTGACAAACACACGAACCTCCACACCATCGTCAGAGAGACCCAACTCCATAAGAGCTATACACCTCGTAATAATCATTTGTTCCAATTTTTATATCCTTGCTTTCATCCATGGGAGAAAGACATTTCTTCCCTCTTGATTAGAGGATATTTTTCCATATTGTTTGCTAAGAAATTAAAAACTTTATAGAGAGATTTTTATCATTGTTGTGTAGTATTTTGATTATGATGAAAAAGATTGCCACTTGCTTTTAAGTTTTTACTTGTTTCTCAATATACAAGTACTTCCACAACATATTGGTTTCTTAATAGAGTTCGAGCACATAATTTCAAACTTTTTGTCCAATCAAATGCTAATATTTAGAAAATTGTTAAGTTTAATATTTACGGAGTCAGACGAGATGATGGACGGAGAGTGAATAGTCAAACATGCGATGAAGTCCGGATTGTCGAAGTTGTTCATGTGGCTATTATGGATGTGCCCTTACTACTATTTTTGTTTTTCGTGGTAAATTGGATGGTCCTCTTTGGTGGAAGTTGTTCATGTGGCTATTAGGGATGTGCTCTTACTACTATTTTTGTTTTCATCGTAAATCCGATGGTCCTCTTTTCATATCTTCAATGCATCAACCAAATATATGATCTCAACCATTAAAATCACAACAATTGCTCCAAATAATAACAATTTTCCAAAAAAAAATCAAACTAATCACAATAAGTCGTGTGGACATGAGTACTTCGTCCCCAAGAATTATTTGTTCACACCCCTCTCCCACATTGGTCATCTAATGTGCCATGTTATCTTAGTAAAAGGGTTTGTCAAATCCTCTAAGAGAAAATAAAAAGGGTTTGTCAAATCCTCCAAGAGAGAAGTCATATCTATGTCATCAATGAGAACCTTCTCCATGACATCGATAATTTCGATATCATCATTGCATTCTTATGCCCAGTAAAAGATCTTATAGGTAGCCAATCTGGCTTGGGGAGCCATCCTTGTGGCATGTCCATTGGAAAACCTAGAGAAACTCACTCTCGCCACAGGGGACCCAACAATAGTGAAGCAATGTGTGTATTGTGCCCCATGCCATCACTCGCTAATTTGTCCACAGTTTTATCAAGACTATCGTACCTTGGTTTGTAGCTTTTAAAGAAATAACAAGCTCCAATTATTTTCTTATCACATCATGAATAATTGAACATCACTCAACTTTCACACACACACTTCCATCTAGGGGGAATAGGTTTGAGTCCTTCATCACAAAAGCTTCTACTTTCGGGCCATATTTTAGTGGTGGTCAATGGCATATGCTTGAGGGATTTTCGTAGATCAAAACCCTAGGAAGGTCTTGGCCTTTCCATCATTCACTTGTAGGTGGCCAAATTGTTGTATCGTTTCCATTGGCTTCTCTATCCACAACATTTTGTGGATTTGTTTGAGCCTCTAAGGTCTTGAAGTTGTCTTGATGACATCTCCAATTCATGTTGTTCCCCTCGTAAGAGTGTCATTTAAAGAATAATTAGTGCAATCCTTTGTTTTGTTTTTTTGTTATTCTGGCATAATGATGATAAGACACAACCTGTGAAGTGCATCTTGACCATTTTTATTTCTCGCAAAACAATTATGCTCTTGTTCATCTCTATCACCTGCTTTTTCGCTCTCCTCCACTTCCAAGTCTGTCGCAGAAGGGCCACCTTGAATGGTCAAGGTTTCATAAAATTTTACGTCCACTCCTCTAAAATTATGTGTATATTATATTTTTCCCCAAGCAAATTATGCATGTTGTTTATTAACGGATAACACACTACATGTTTTGTATATTGAGTCTTTAGCAAACAACATACAACTTAAGAATTTGACACCATGCGAGAACAAAAAACATGTGGCAATTGGCATCTTGCTCTTCAAACTTATTAAATGAGTGGGAAATGACTTCCATCAAATGCATGGTCCATTAAGAGGTCCAAATTTTGTAGGTGCACAATTTCAAAACTTTTCCAACCTTTTTCTACAAAGAGAAATGAAATGAAATGGTCTTAATCACATCCACAAGGTCGAGGGTTTATGGGACCACTGCAAATTCCGACTGCTTAAAGATTTTTGGGCTTAATGGTATTTTTTAGAATGTTTCCCCTCTTGTTGAATTGAGATAACATCTCCATTGACCCTTTTATTTCACTTTTCTCAAATAACTATATCATGGAATCAACTCTTAGAATTTTCTCATACATGTCTCTGATGTTCGTGTACCTTCAACATTCAAGGATGAAATGCTCCTCTATTTCAACTGCCCTTGTATTGCATACAACACAAGTCCTCTCTTCAAAGAACTAAAACCCCTTGAAGGCCATGCATTATCATCTTTTCAAGAGTCACTAAAACATATAGAATATGTTCTTATTGATGAAATGAGTTTCATCGGCCCAAAGTTGCTAAGAAAAATTGACATCAGGCTACATGAAGCTTTCCCACACTCAAAAACATCTAAATTTGGGAATAGATCAGTCATCCTCCTCGGTAACCTTGGCCAATTACCACTAGTTTTGGATAGTCCTCTTTATGCAAGTAATTCCTATGGAGCCAACCTTTGGAAGGGATTCCATTCTTCCATTACATTACAAACAATATTTCAGCAACAAGGAACAAACAATGCACAAGTTTAATTATGGAATTTACTTCTCCACATGCGAGATTCAACTACTCTCATTGAGGACTGGAACTCCTAATGCCTCACACCGAATGACACCTAACTTAGTAGGAGCTCAACATTTTTAAGGACGCACCACATTTGTTTGCAAAAACAATCTCGTGGACTCCCACAACCTTTAGATGGTGAAGGCATTGAATGTTCTAATCACCCAATCCATTGTTGAAAGTAATAGGTGGGTTGGACTAGGAGATCCTGATGATGATCAGTTGGAACACAAAGTTTTGTTGTGCAAACAAAGAAAAATCATGCTTATTGCAAATTTATGGCTTACATGCAGGCCTCAGAAATGGTGCTACAAGAACAATCACCGACATTGTCTACGACGCATCAATGCCACCACCAGCATTACCTTTATTTATTTTTAAATTTGATAGATACAACGACCCATGTTGGGATCCCTCCAACCCATTACATATTCCCATACCCCCTGTTTCAAGAGGGAATCGAAGACAATTACCAATTAAAATGGCCTGGGGATTAACTATCCACAAGTCCTAGGGACTTACTTTGCATAGAGCAACTGTCGACATTGGAACCACTGAAAGACAGGGTCTGACATTCACAACTTTCTCCAGAGTTCCTTCGCTTGCAAATTTGCACATTTCACCTCCTTTTTCATTCAAAAGGTACTAAAAATGGCACACGTACCAACACTTGGAGCAAGAAGAAAGGAGGAGTCAAGACTACTATCCCTCAACCCTTCGTAAATATTACCCTCTACTTTGATAGCACCTCCACTACTACTTTACTCAACACTTCTTATATCCAAAGCGACATTTTCATTCAAGGGGTATCAAATGTATTCATGTTTACTGAAAATAAAATTTCCCACAAAAGGCTACCATTCATGATATAATTTGAATGTACAAAGGTCTTCATGTATACATGTTTAGTTCAAATGTCATGATATAAGATTTGCAACTTACATATGTATGAATTTGTAACAAATTTAAATGTACACATACAACCTTTCAATGTAATGTTTCATCTATATTCCTACACTACCACTATCAATCACACGCCTTATCGAGTGTACAAAGACCAACCAAACAACCGATGAAATACTAACACAATTACCCCGAAATAAATACAAACCACACCAGCTACAAAAGTAATCCAAATCCAAAATATCAAATGTATTCATGTTTAGAGAAAAAAATTGGCAACAAATGACTACCACTCATGAAATAAAATCTACACATGCACGAAAGCCTTCATGTATTCATGTTAAGTTCAAATAAAATAGTCCGCAAAATGCTACCACTCATGATATAAGATTTACAATTGTATATGTACGAATTTGTAACAAGTTTGAAATGAAGAGATGATACCTTTAAATGAAGTGGTTCATCTATATTTCTACACTAACAAAATACCACTTTTCAACATACATGTTCAATTTTTCCTTTTTATTATTGCTCGCTTCTTTATGTAAACCAACAACAACACATTTTTAATGTCTTCTTCATTATATCTGCATACAAATGCCTATAGTTTTAAAAACTTGAGAAAGAACCATGCAATTTATAGTTGTTTCCATCCAAAGCTTTGTACATTATATCACTTTTTTGCATATTGAATTGTTTTAAGGGTTAGGCCTCATGTTTGCGCTTTTTAAATGAAGTGGTTCATCTATATTTCTACACAACCAAAATCAATCACACCCTTATCAACATCAACTACAAAAGTAATAACTATCCCTCTAAATCAAATAACTTTTACCATACTATTTTGACGTTCGCATTGCATAATACACATGCGAATGGCTAGTAATAAAAATATTTGATTTTTACGCCGAAAGGCGTGAACTCTAGTGGGAAGCCTCCCGTGGTCCCGAAAAGCTGGAGGAGGCCGCAGATGGATTGGTCGATGATGGACGGCACTTCTGGAGCCCTACACGTGTCTTTGTGAATAGTGACCCGCGGAAAGCTTTAAAGGAGAAGAGCCCAGCACCATGCTCGCAGGAGGGAGATCCATATCTGGAGCCAGAAATGGAGGACAGATGCCAGAGTCCTGGCTAGAGGTGGACATGCCTCTTCCGTCAGCATGAAAAGGGGAGTATGGGTACCTCCTTCTATGGCGGTACGTTTCAGTCAGAAATATTTAAAAACATCTTTGTGAGGGCTGTGCGTGAAGGGCTTTGGGTTTGTTGTTGTTCATGGTTGTCAAACATCGGTTTGCGTAGAGGTCCCTTTCTATTTGGTCTGCTTGGTTGTGATTGAAGTCTGAAGTTACCCAAAGTCATCATCTAACCAGGTATTTCTCCACATTTTGTTAGAGGATGAACAAACCCGTTATAGGTTTTCCCCAGAAAATTAGGTTTTCCTGTTTCAATCGGCGCCCAGTTTAAAATTATGCATGAATGTTTGACAGTGTGGCATGTTTAAGTCTCCAACCTCCTGGCTGCTTATTTAAAATCCCACTAGATTGGAACTCTGCATTAATTGTTAAGTTCTGATTTGTAGAAATGAATGTACCGTATTATTTTGGAGAATGATTGGATTTAAATTATGCATCATTTCTGAACTGTGAACCAGAACAACCAGCCCCCGTTGTCATGCATGTATGTTTAACTGTTTGACACGTATAAGTTTCCAACCTCCTTACTAATAATTTGAAAGCCCACAAGACTGGAACTCTATTATTTTGGGGAAAGATTTGGATTTAAAGTATGTATCATTTCTGTGAATGATCTTGAACTAGGATAAGCAGAGCCCCTGTTTGAGGATAAAAGGGAGGCTTGAATTCTGTTTTAATTCATTTTAGTTTGGTTTGAGTGTACTGGTAGCTTGCCATTTTTACTTCCTTCAAGCACTCCCTTCTTTACATATACCTTGAGAGGCTTAAAACATTGAAAAACATATTTTATGGAAACTGCATTGAGTATTATGCAACATTGCTTGTTATGATCTTGTGAACCTTTTTAAGGTTATTGGATGCTAAATTATTGATGCAACATTATGAGCAATTCCTCTCGTCCTCAAATGATGGGTCATGTTTATGTCTTCCGTATATTGGATTAGATGGTTTGGTCTGATGGCTCAAAAGCAATTTTCTGTTTTGTACACTTTTCTTTCTCATCCGTTCTCTATTCACCCTATGCATGAATGTTTGACAGTGTGGCATATTTAAGTCTCCAACCTCCTGGCTGCTTATTTAAAATCCCACTAGACTAGAATTATGCATTAATTGTTAAGTTTTGATTTGTAGAAATGAATGTACCATATTATTTTGGAGAATGATTGGATTTAAATTATGCATCATTTCTGAACTGTGAACAAAAACAACCATCAGCCTCGTTATAAGCTATGCATGTATGTTTAATCAAAGTTTGACACGTATAAGTTTCCAACCTCCTTACTAATAATTTGAAAGCCTACAAGACTGGAACTCTATTATTTTGGGGAAATATTTGGATTTAAAGTATGTATCATTTCGTGAATGATCTTGAACTAGGATAAGCAGAGCCCCTATTTGAGGATAAAAGGGAGGCTAATTCTGTTGTAATTCATTTTAGTTTGGTTTGAGTGTACTGGTAGCTTGCTTTTACTTCCTTCAAGCACTCCCTTCTTTATATATACCTTGAGTGTACTGGTAGCTTATAATATGCTTAATTATCCTACTGTAAACTAGGAGTTCCAACCATGTTAAGAAGACATAAAATGCAACTGCACCTATGGGTTTGAGTTATGTTATTTGTGTTATTGGCATTCTATGGGGAATTTCTCTCTTTTGTTTGAATAACTTGGACTTAAACATTTTTCCTTAGTTCTGTGTCATATAAACGCCTTAATCTTTTTTAATAGCACGGTGGACCTTGGATGATGGACACATTTGAATGCTAAACTTACCATTTTTTGCATAGGTTACAACTTTATTAAAAATAAATTACAAAGGTTGTGAAGTGGAGATCTCGTCCTTTGATGTAATGTTAACATATTCATACTCCAACTTTCAACTAATCAAATGTTATGTGTGTTATAAACTTATAGCCAATACCAGGACTATTTCATGCTTGAGAAGGCAATTTAGTAAGTGGCAAGGACACTTTGAATTTAAAAACTGATGTCGTAGATTTATTTTTTGTGGATAATTTGAGAGCATTGGTTGTTTGTGCCTTTGTTGGTATTAGACAGTATTGTTTTTTCAAATGGATATTTTATTTATCAATCACATATTTTTGTTTCAAAAAATAATTAGTTCATATTTTTAAGACATTTCATTTCCATAATTTATAGGTTTCACTTTAATTCATTACAGTATTCATCAGAGCTAATTGATCGATTTTTTGTTAGGAAAGTGAGATTTCTCTCTTTAGAACATCGATTCGGATTTCTACCAACTTTTAGTTCAGTCTCTAGGATATTTCAGTGCTAAGAGTTCCAATTCCTCTATTTCACCATTTAGATTCTATTCATCTGACAGCTCCAACATCTCTGTGATTAGGAAATTAAGATTTATGTTTTTAGAAATTCAGATCTCAAACTTTTCAGATGACTCTCGTTTCACTCTCTAGGATAATGTATTGCCAAGCATTCCAACTTGTTTTATTCAACATTTAGATCCTTTTTATCTGGGAAGTCCATGAACACTATTTGTGGACTGCATTTGATAAATTCCATTGTCTCCTCGAACTATGTTTGTAATAGCCTTGTGTTCAAGCCTTAGCTAGCCATCCCAGTGAGGGGGGAATTTTGCAAGTTTTTCCAATATATAGTGCCACGTGAGATGGAATTGTCTGGCCGCCGTAGTAGCTTTTTAGGAATCCCACATTCAAAATCTCGACTAAATGTTTTGGATAGTATTCATCAGAAATTACACTAGATGAAGGCTATTGTTTGGATTTTTTTACAAATACATTAACACAATAATTTTTCCTCCTTTACATTCTTTTGGAAAAATAGTGCCATGAGATTAATTATAATATCTCTGCTATAAACAGCTTCCTTACTATCAAGAATATAGAAATTTGAAATTATATGCATGTCAGCTATTTGTCAATAAACTTTTGGCTGAAATATGATTAAAGGGTTGATGCACTACTTCTTCAACCCTTTAACATTGGGTAAAATCTTTCTAGTCTTCACTACCAGTATATATGGTCTACCCGCATGACCACTCCTCAACATGATAAACCAGAGCACTACTATGCGTCTACATTTCCATAGTCTATTTGGGTATCATACCACACTTTGCATAGGTGATTAGGTTTGCTTACTATTGAAGTTAGATTTAAATTTTAATCTAACATGGATTTTTTCCCATAACTATATGAATGAATTAGTTTCACTTAAACTTCTACGCATGAGTTCCAACTTTTTTGGTTTGAAATTTGAATAAAATCAAGGATAAGCATGGACCTTATTCTTTCGCTATGATGTTTAGGGGTATCGCTTGAGGATATTATGGTTTTTTTCATCAAAAAGTCAGAGATTTTTCCCGCAAATACTTATCTGCTCGCTTGTTTATTTGGTGTTTATGCAGAAAGCATACTTATCACCATTGCTATCTATAGATGCCATATTTTCCTTCAGGGCATGGACAATTCCATAATTGTACTGCTTAGAGAATTGGTTATTGAATATGTTTTGTTTTTTCATTATTTCCCATTTAAATTTTCATAGATTCTTAATAATGTGGTTTCAAGCTCAAGCCTATCTTTAAATATCTTATTCGTCATACAAAAGTCAGATAAAGAAAACTATTATATGAGCATTTTCAAACACTACATAAAGGGGCAAGTGCCTTTACGCTTTAATCGTGGACAGTCGATTCTATAGGTGGGCCTAGGGCTTTTACCCTGTAGGATGCCTCATCGAAATGCCCTAATTGGGCAAGGAATGCCCATACTGCAAGGCTTTTAAAGTCAGCCTACCAAAATGGTAAAACTAAAATACTGGTCTTCGATTCTCGTTTGCGCTCTACAAACAAGAAACAATGTATTTAACTTTCATTTCAAGCAGAACTTATGTGTGGTTCGCATCATCTATGTGTTTGTATTCTTGTTTTTCGCTTTTATTATTTTTGGCCATTAGAGAAGCAATGAAGACTCGTGAATGCCAAATTGTCGCTTCTTCCACACTCTGTGCACAATCACCACTCCGCACTTTGAGGCCTTAGAAGATTCTTTCAATTCGCACAAAAATTCTTGTTGTCAATGTGCTCCATCTGCAGGCGACACGAGCCGCAAAACCTCGTGGATTGTTGGGATTTGGCTAGAGACTGCCTCCGCCACAGATCTCTTCCCCGCCTCTATTTATCTTTCCAAGTTCGCGTACAACGAGCTTCCCACCCCGAGTGGGACTTGGGTTTCAGATACATTCTCGCTCGAAGATGCTTGAAATACGAACTTTATAATAAATTGAAAAAAGATGGGGATAACTCGCAAAGACAATAACATGCTAGAGGGAAAAAATCACATGGGTGGTAAAAGAAATTTCGCTAATGTCAACAAGGGAAAAACGAGAGGCCAAGAAAAAATGAAAACTTCTATGGGATGGGTCTGCTAAAACTTAGCGTACTCTAAGTGTACTGACAGGTAGCTATATGGTACAAAGATCTATTATGTTCTCTTTTCAACAAGTTGGATCAAAATAATAACAATATGTTATGTTTTTTTGATAGCTCTTGTTTACGCTAAGTTTCGGTGACTTTAAGCCACTTCAAAGCATTTGCGATAATTGGATCACACCTTATTAATGTCAAACAAACTTGAACAGATAGATTTACACATGAACATTGCTTTGCATTCAACTAGTTTCTTCTCTTATCATGGTATTCATTCATCAGTGAACTGACTTATAAACATCATTGCTGCCCGGCCTTATAGGTAATCTTCAAATTGCTCGGCACAATCTGTCATAGCATCATTTTCTACTGTTTTTTTTTCAAAGCATCTACGTCTACACGTTCCTCCTCCTCAAAACTATTCATCATACATACAAAACATAAGTCAAGTTACGTATTAGTATTTTACTTTAAGGCTATGATACTTCTCTGACGATAAATCTGCTCAAGCTGCATTTCTAATCATCTCTCCGAAATATTCAGATAAATGAAATACTATTTTTTGTTTAGTTTATTTGGTAGTCAGCCACGTACTCTCGAAGGTTTTTTGACTTCTTCATGATAATATTTGCTATATATTTCCCTTCGCAATTACTTGGCAAATCACTTTTTCTAAGCTTAAACTTCTCTTAATTGCCTGAAGATATTCAATGTTATTACACTAATCTTCAACTTAATATATCTTGATCCCTCTTTTTTTCGATTGTTTTTTTGTTATTGTTGTTGTTATGGTGCAACGATTCTTACGGTGATTTGTGTCACTAGACTTCAGCAACAAATTCTAAATTTGTAGAACGGTTCTTCTTCAGCATATAATAGTTTGGGAAAGATTTCCATGTGTCTTATATATCCCCTTTCTAAGCACAATGAGTGTTATAGCTCAGGAATTTCAACATGGCTATCCAAATTCATATTCTACTGTAAAATTTAGCAAGTCTAGAGGGCTCTTCTATTTCTTTTGGGGTTCTATGAATATAGAGCAATGAGTATTAAGATCACCAAAATCACATGTTTAATAGTCGATCACTCAAATAGTGGTGGCCTCTAATTTTTAGGATTTATCGAAAGTTCTAGTGAGTGTTTCGATCTTGATCTCATATCAAACTCTCGCGTATGGTAACTCTTGTTAGAGATATTTATTCCTCTTTCTTCGAAGAAATGCAGCGAGTTGATTCATAAAAACACCAACAAGCTCGGTGGGAAACAAAGGTAACCCAACTAACAAAGTGGAATAAGATGTGAAGGAACAAGCAAATTATACAATCTGATTTTATAATGCATCATGAGAACAACAATTTGTCAGAATTTAGAATCCAAAGCATCTTTGCTCAGCCTTTTCATTTCACTTTAGATATAATCATATAATCTGCACTTCACTATAATATTTTTCCAAATATAGGGAGTAATTCTGAGTTTGACAACATTATTATGTTTAGATCTTGCAGATTCTACTTTATTACAAGTTTTCGCAAAGTATAGTAAAACTCACTAACAAAGGAAATTTAAAGTAATCAATATCGTTATTCACTCAACTCATACAACTCCCAATGAAAATGAAGTTTAAAGAAAGGGTGATCCAAAGTAGGAAGCAACTTTTGTTCATAAAGAAAGGCTTTTCTAACATAATAGTAAGGTGACCTTTCTGTATTAATTTATGCAAGAGAAACACAAGCTGAAATTCAGTTTTAAAATATTCCACCGAATGTTATGATGACATACAAGAATATTCATCTACAAAATGTCTAAAGGAGTCATCTTCAACTTACAATCCAGGCACTTTGATATGATTCAAATATACAAAGTTAACAACAACATAATGCTTATGTGATGCGTGAAGACAATAGACAAATATAAATTACTCTTGTTGTGTGCGATTTGGGAAGGGTGGTCTCCATATTAACAATAAAACAAACTACGGTGCTTCAAACTGCTCTCCAATGATTTAGGCCCGCACCTCTTTCAATATTATTACTCGTTTTAGAAAAATTTCATGAAGTGCCAATTATCACGTTAGGATAGTTTCAGTAGGAATCGATATCAAAGCAATGTATCAGGTATTCTGAGATTCATCCTATACTTCATGGCTAAGATTGATATCCCATTTTGAAAAACAATAACATGATACCAAATAATACAATATGTCCCACAAATTACAATGCTTTTAAAAAATAATGACACTATATGATTTATAAAATTATTGATCTATATATACCTTTTGATCCCATATATACTTGCTTTTCTCATTACACGTTGACCTTGTTGAAGCGGTTTTTCTTTCAATCACTAAATGTAAATGTTAAGGTTTCTTTAATTTTGCTTTCTCAGCAAGTTTATAAATATTATGATGTGGTTTAGCTCGTTGTGCGTAAGCGCATCGTGTGTTGACAAAACAATCTTCATGGTCATGCACTTTCGATATATGGTGGCATCTCCATGTTGATTGAGGGTGCACAGATGCTTCGACAACCGATAGTCCAACTTCTCAACATTTGTCCCTTCAATCTACATCAACATTGAGCTCCAACATCGCGTGGATCTCTCGATGGTGTGCACTTTCAAATGACTTCTTTTGCCTCAAAATTTGCAAGCCAAATTTTAGATGCCTCGTTAAAAGATGGAACCATTGTCGCCTTGTGCAAAACCCTATGCAGATGATAAAACGTGAAATCAGAAGCATCCATTTTCCTTTGTGCATGTATGTCTCCGGCTTTACATTTCTTTTATATTCACTAAATTTTTGTCTCTTTTCATTTTTATCCTTTGCATAGATTGTTCTTGTCTCCAAAACTAGAAGTTGTGATAGAAACACATCCACAAATCGGTGTTCTCCACTCCTCTTCCTACCCATGTCATTCACTAAAGCAATCAAATCCTAATACAAACTCGGAGCGACGAAAGTTTGGTCCCGCAAACACCTCCTAAAAGAAAATTGGCCTTCCTAATGATTCCTTCAGAATGTTTCCTTAAAAATAAGTGCACTTCAAATACAACCATGCATACATGGTATGTCAAAGGTCGTGCCTCTTGGGAAAACAAACTTAGGAATATGCCAAAGCAAATGGCTACTGCTCATATTTCATCTTTGATTTTGTGGATCAGTGAAGGTGGGGGAAATACACGTTACATGCTTCCAACGAAATTGCGTAATGTTTTTGACAAATTAAGGTCGAAACTTATACACCATCACAAATGGAAGGATAGGGAATGCAAAACCAGGTTACAACCACCTTAACAACGAATTTGAGATATTCCTACAAGCTTCTTCCACTATCTCTATGTTGCTTGTCAATAATGCCATAATACCTTTACATAACTTTCACTTCACATGAATCAAATATATACCCGCAAAACCCGCTGGTTCCTTCATCGACGTTATTGGCATTGTTTTAACAATCTCTCCTTTGCTCCACTATCCGCAGGAGGGATAACAAGAAACTAAACAAAGAAGCTTTCAGAATCAAGGACATGTCGTGGATTTAGTGTTACTATAACTTTATGGGGTCAACATTTACATGATCTCTCGCCCAAGAACTCGAGGAAGTCCTTTCTATTCCACAACTCCCAGTATTGGCTTTAAAAGTGGCATGTGTTTCAAGTTTCAACGGCACTTCCATAGACATTATCTCCAACACAAAATGGTTTGTTGATCCTCAGATTCCTGAAACTAAAATGCTGAGATAGACTTGGTTTGCAGCTTCTAAAATTACATCACAAACTCCTCTATAATGAACAAATTTCTAGGTCCTCCTCAAAGCTTAAAACTAGTGGCAACAATTACAGAAATACTTCAAATGGGCAATACAGAGCAATGAATGGGCTACGCTTAAAGCTATAATTGTAGACATCGCAATGGATAACTTCTACTACATGGCTTGCCCCCTTGCAAACGGTGACAAGCAATGCCGAAAGAAAGTGAAACCAACAAACAATGGCTCGTGGTTTTGTGCAAGTTGTAAGTCTCATGTGCATCAATGCGATTATAGGTATGCTCTCCATATAAACTTGCAAGATGACTCAGGAGAGCTACAATCGGTTACATCATTTGACAAAGCTGGCCAAGCAATCATGGGTGTCATGGCAAGAGACCTCCAACTGTCAGGCATGATGAATGAGGCTACAACGAAATCGAAACCGATAATTGGCCATGAATACAAATTCACTCTCTCCGTGAAAAAGAAACTTTCCGTGGAAATACACAGCTGAAATGTGTCATACTTGATTCCCTTAAATTGGATGAATCCAAAGTTGTTGCTTGACTTTGCCCTTTCTTGGGCACCATAACACTTTCCTATATTTTAGTTTCTTCGTTGTTTGCTCATATTTCCTTTGTAATATGCTTTTGTCCGCAGATACATTTGTAATATGCTTTTGTCCGCATGTTTTAATGGACTATAACTCTCAAAGTTTTCCATTTAATGGTTGTTAATATTGGTTTACATGCGCATCTATATCGCAGAGACACCTTTTTTGTAATTGATAAAAATGTATGGTCCAATATGTATATATATATATATAGTTTATGCTAACATTATGGAACACTTTATTCATTTCTTGAAGGTTTGTCTATGTTTCACATGAAGTTTTTTCTTCTTTCTACCTTGTTCCTTCTTAATACCTATGTAAAAAAAATGAAGACATATCTCTATCTTTTTCCTAATCAATAACTCCATACACACCCTTGTATTTCTTCCTTTACTTCCTTAAAAATATATGCAACAACAAATCGTTTTCCTTTTGTTTTATTGCCTTTAGCTACCAAAATATAAAACATTTAGAACAAGATAAGCATTTACAAATGGTTTTTGCATTCATTTCCCCTTATCCACATACATAATTTAGTACTCTTTGAATCTTCTCTTATGCCACCTTTTTTTGGTGATTTGCGTAGGTCGTTGTTTTATGCACAATGCCTACCCCAGAGCAAACGACAAAGAAGAAGAGATATTTATGCCTTGTACAAAAATGAAATCAATGCTTCCCGACGTGAGCGCTATCGCCAACTCCAACAGATGCCTACAAGTTCTAGCCCTTTCCAAACTAGTGGTCACCCCCTTTCATGTCTTCCCCTGCTACTTTCCCCTCCGCACCGCACAATTCTCCTTTCCTCTCTTGCATTAACCACACCACTTGTGTCAAACCTTGTCTTCATCATGCCCGCAACATCGAATTACAACCCTCTCCATCGCTACACTACCCTCCATCTGCTTCATCCCAATACATTGCTCCTTGCAATCATTCACCCTTCCCATTTCATCTGCACCTTGCAAACAAGTTCGATTGCTTATCCTTCTCTTACTGGAATGCCTCTTTCACATTCTTCCAAACTTCCATCCCCTTCCTCCCAAACTCATCATGAAAGTCACACCCAAGATTCCACCCTCCCCATGCCGCTCCACAAACATTTCATGCGGTCCCTTTCTAGGGCATGCCCAACGTAAATTCCGCCAAAGACTGGATCTTTTATCGCACATCCACACCTGCTCAATTTGTCTTGAGAACTACCCAGGCATAAATACTACCTTCCATGAAGGCAAACACACATGCATTAGGTGCAAGTCCGAAAGAAATGGACACCGCTTCTCCTCTTGGAACAATATATGATCCTGCGCTTTAACTCCGCTGCTTCTCAAATCTTTAACCTGTGAAGTCGAAGAAATGTTGATTGCTTCGCATTAATCTAGTTTTGCAAGTCACACAAATGCGCGGGGACAATATAAATATTCATGTCACACAATAAGTTTCCCCCAAAACATTTCTTCCATTTCCAAATACCTTCCTCGCTTGCCAGAGATTTGGATCTCTTGTTGTTCAAAAACTAGAATTCAACAAACAAAATACGACTTCTATGTAAGCAGGTCCCGTGTTTGGGAAGTGCTTCAATATAAAATTATCCATGACCCTACTATAAGGATGTTCTTATCGACACTCGAGGCTCTTTCCACTCTCCCAGCTCTGAACCGAAAACATATCCTCCTCCCTTAACTCTATTCCTATGACCTTCCAAACCCTCTCACTTCTCGAAGCGCAGGATAATGACAACCCTCCTTCCAACCCCTACGAGTATCCCGAGGAGACATCCTCATTTGTTCCTTCAAACCCAAACACCGGCACAAGAAGAGTTAATCGAAAATACTGCTTTTCAAATGGTCCGGCTGCACCCCCGCACTCGGCTTGGCCTCAAGTCGAAATTTGCCAATTAATGAATACACCATGGAGGGCCTTTTCTCGATGGATTTTCCAAGTTTGTTTCCAAATGGTGCAACATTGTTTAAACAACCACGCATGAAGGATGTTCAAATGCATGAATATGCCCTCCACCTGATGCACTACCATGATGATCATTTTGGCTCACACCCCAAAGTTATGATATTTTTTGCTTAACCTTATTATGAGACATAAGAGCCAATCTACAGCTACAATATTCATGAGGTTGAACCTTGAACATGGTGTCCCCCCTACTATAGGCCAACTACGGCAACACTGCATGATTTCCCTGATGATTGCCTTCCACAGAGTTTAATGAGATTCGGAACCAACCTGTGAGGGACACGAACATTTTGGTCAAAGAGCAGAGGGGAGGTCTCAGACATGATTGAGCAATTGGGGGCGCCTACACTCTTCTTCACTCTAAGTGCAGTAGACACAAAATGGCCAGACCTACATAACATCATGCCAGGTTTTTCTCCTGGTGAGGCCCATGCGACACAACACTGGAGGACCATGAACATTGTTAGCCACCCTCATCGTGTCGCTACTTACTTACATCAAAGATTCACCATATTTTGTGAAGAAGTGTTACAAAACATCTTCGTGCCAAATACTACTGGTACATGTAAATTCTTCAATGCTCTCTACTTTTCATTTACTTAAATACAAAATGATTAACCTTCCTTTACCATAGGTATGAATGGAAACATAGAGGTTCAACACATGTTCATGGTTTTCTATGGCTTGAAGATGCTCCAGATGTTGATCGTGCATCGACGGGTCAAATAATGAATCTGTGGACAAAGCAAGACAATACTTTGATATCTACATATCTGCATGGAATATGCGCCCTCCTTCCGTCTGCTCAGAATTTGTTCACAGGAATATCCAGGATGACCCTTTCCTGTTAGTTTCATCTCAAGTCTCTTTCATAGCTTCTACATTACATGATTTGGAGGAGTTGATAAATCGATGTTCAACGACACACGAAGTGTTCCGAGAATACTTTCCTTCAAAAAAAATAACCGCCTCCAATGTCGATACAACGCACCTTGGGAGAATAGAGCCACTTTTTTGCTTGTTTGATGAGAGTGCTTTCGTTAAATACCTCCTTCATGGAATGATGATAGATTGAACACACACAATCCAAAAATGTTATCCATATGGAGAGCCAATATCAATTGTCAACCTCGTGTATCTCGCCATGTCGTCTCTCAAATACATTGCTAAGTATGCTTCCAAAGTGGAACAAAGGTCGAAACATACCACTAAATGCTTTCTAGATTGCCGAGAGGTTTAGATCCTCGATCCGCCAACACATTTAACCATAAAAAATGTTAACTGAGAGTGTGGTTAAACATGACATTAGCACACAAAGAAACATGCCACATGCTCTCAAATCGCCACTTGAATGTGCAGTCGCACTTTTGTGTCATCTTAATGTAGGCGTAAAAATCTTAAGAAGATTGGTCACTTGTATAGAGTGTGAGGATGCGTAAACATCCTCCTTTTGATGCATAAAGGTTCGACCTTCAAACATGGAAAGCCTTCCACTCTATTGAAGTCACGCACACTAGAGTTACAAAGAATATCCGCAAAGCACAATAGATGGAAGAATCGTACCCATCAACTATTGTCTCGAGTGTTCCTTGAGTTTCAATGCAATTCCATCTAAGGATTCCCTCTTTTGAGATTTTCTTGTTGGTCAACTCCTTCTATACAAACCTTTCCGCAACATTTCTACTGATATTGGTTCAATACCTCAAGAAACCATTTCTACATGGAGCTTGTTTAGATACAATTATCACTCCCCAAGCATATTGCACAAAAACGAATCAAATCCGGCACCCACCTCCGATAAGCTGATAATGAATCGAGGCCGAGCCCCCGCTCTTTCGAAAGAACTATATGATTGGCAACTTTTGGCTCGATTCCACCCCTGGAACACTTCATTCCTTGACATCTTGCAAATGTTGGGCCTTCGTGAATTTGACACCCTTCACAATTGGAGTGCACATCGATGTTCCCTGTTGCTTTCTCATAGCTCTTTTGGGGCCACTTTCATCGAAGACAAAAAGGTAAAGCATATTTCAACTTCCATCGTGGAAATAGATTCCCTTACCTCCAGCTTCAAAGGTTATCTCCGTAACAACAACAAGCTTTCAACATAGTTATTCAACACTTCACTCACAAATCCAACCTTCCTCCACTGAGACTTATTATACAAGGGACTGCTGTACTGAAAATCATTCCTCATTAACATTTTAAAGTCTTCATTTGCCTCTTCATCTAACCAAGGCCTTTCACCTCTCCTTCTACTCGCCCCAACAGGGGTTGCTGCTTTCAACATTTCAGCTTCGACAATACACGCAAGCCTCCAAATTCCCATTAAAGAACTCAAACCCTTAGAGGGCCAAGCTTTATCGTCTCTTCAAGACTCCCTCAAACACACCAAATACATTCTAATTGATGAAATGAGTTTCGTCGGCCAAAGTTGCTTTCCATAATCGACTACCGTCTTAGGGAGGCTTTCCCACACTTCAAAAATTCTACATTCGAGGCGCATCTATGATCCTTGGCTGAGACCTCGTCAACTTCCTCCAGCTTATGGACATTCCTCTTTATGCCAAGAAGTCTTACGAGCTACTCCTTTCGCAAGAATTCAACATATCCGTCTCCCTCTTTCATTCAATCTTCCGACAACAAGGCTTTGATCCAAAGATACATGCATCATTCTCAGTAACTCGCTTACTTAACATTCATAATGCAATCCCTCTATCTAGGATCGGGAAACTCTTATGTCAAGATCCGATTCCTCCCTTTCTAAAGAAGAAAACATTGAATTTAAAGATTCCCTCATCTTTTCGCCAAAATGACCTCAGGACTCGCACAACCTTAGTATGTTGAAATCCCTTAACTCTCCTATTGCCAAATCCATTGTTGAAAAGACCAGATGTTCTACATCGAAGCGCATCCATACGAAGACGATCAATTAAAGCCCAAGGTTCTTCTCTCGTATCAACCAAAAAGTAATGCTTTCTGCAAACTTGTGGGTCGACAAAGGTCTTCACAACGACGCCATCGTTCTATCATCGACATAGTTTATGAGGAATCCTCCGACTCCAAGTCTACCTCTTTTTCGCTCATCAAGTTTGATCATTACACAGGACCTCCCTAGGATTCAAACAACCCCTTGCATGTTCCTATTCCTCCCATTTCTAGAGGGGGTCGCAGACAACTACCGCTCAAAATGGCATGGGCTTTTTCTATCCACAAGTCTCAAGGACTTACACTACACATGCTACAGTAGACATTGGTAACTGAAAGACAAGGCCTAACATTCACTGTTATGTCAAGAGTTTCGTCTCTTTCTTCCCTTCGTATTTCTCCAGCTTTCTCTTTCTCCCGCTACTCTCGCATGTCCTCCACTCCCCTTCTACAATCCAGGCTACAAGAGGAATCTTTGTCTTCACCCCTTCCATCTTTCTCTCCCCTGCACTGCGCCCAGCCCTCGCCTTAACTACTTCGCCTTCCACCTTTCTCTAGCCTTCAAGTTCCGTCGGTTCAAGAACTTCTTTATAACAACATCGCATGTACATATCGCATATGTATTTTGTATTAATAACCCTTTTTTCTGAGTTCAAATGTCTCGCAACTACTTTAAACACATATTTGAACTATGTTGCTTTAAGTATTCGAATTTTGTTTTGGCACTCTACTACTAACCAATCTAATATAACTAAAACTTTTGAATTAACTCCCTGTTATTCTTTTATATTTATCTTTCAAAAACATGATGCTTTTGTTTTATTTTAACATTTTCTTATTTTGGCCATTTCCCCACCAATCTATATAGTCTTCTACTCAAATATTCGTTACATTACAATTGATATTCCTTTCGTTTATATTTCCTCCACTTCTTTTGCTTTTTTATTTGACTCCTACCTTTACTTGCATTTACGAATTATTTTTTTTAACCACTCTCCTCTTTCCTTCACTTTTACCACTTTTCTTTCCCTCCTCCTCCGTTTCCTTCTCCCTTTTTCATTTCTTTTTTTCCTTTCTCTCAACTATTTTCTTCTTTTCTACTTCCTTCTCCTTCTTCCCCTGCCTCTCTTTCAGTGTTATCATCACACACCTCACGTGCGATTGCTAGTTTTATATCCAATTAGGAGGTCACTACATATCCCAGACCCTTTATCAAATTTCCATACCTCTATAATGTTCCATAGTCCAAACTAAAGAGACACCACGGCGCAACTTAGTCAAAAATAAAAATATGGCGATCCAACTGTTCAACTACCGAGGCATATTTTTCTTGATTCGTCGAGAATGACCTCATTCTTTTAAAAAATTAGGCAGTCATGTGTCCTCGCAATTACATACTCTGTACCATATGAGGAAAACTAGAGTAGGATAGCTGGTTATGGACCAACAAGCTCCCACCACACCAATGGTGAAAGTTTACCCTATAATGGCAGGAATGGATTTGCATCTTGATGTGCTCCAGCCTCTTGGCCTGGCACTAGTCCTGCACAGAAGAAAATGAGAGCCAACTGTTACGATATAAAGCATTGACATAATTGTTAATCTGATTTAAGGGAAAGAAAGCAAAATGAATTCCTTTCACAGACTCCTACCTTTCGCAGTGATGATCTCGTTGGAGTGTTTTGATGTGGGACTGACAACATTGAGCAAAGCTGCATTCTCCAGAGGGATGAGCCATTTCGTGTTTGTAGTCTACAGCAATGCTTTGGCTTCAATCCTATTATGCCCAGTTGCATTTTTTATAGACAGGTATATATAATCAACCTCTACCCATTTGCATAGACTCTGGCAAATTTGACTCTGATTCTGCCTGTCCATATATTGAGTTGGGTGAAAAGGAATTAGGTTAAACGGAATACTATTCAAATCCATATATGAACCAAGTTAAATTATATAAACAAGACTGTTTGTGTATGTAAATTTCTACTTGGTGCGCTTTTGTTATATTTCCCCTATAGAGGCTTTGTTAATGGCGACCAGAGCAAGATATCTCATATTGAGATCACGAAACAACATAAAAATTCTAGTTTGGGGAAGTGCAATTATTTGGGTACTCTGTACACTATCTATGTGGGTACTCTTCTTCCTGGACTGAGTTACTTTGTTTCTGCAATCATGTGGGTACCTTGTACAATATCTATGTGGGTACTCTTCTTCTTGGGCTGAGTTACCTTGTTCCATCATTGCAAAAGAATGTTTGCAAGTTCTTTCAAAGACAAACTAGAAATACTTAATAGCATTATACTCGATTCCTTTAACAACTCATGCTAGTGAAATGATTTTTTTTGTAGTTGCAACTGCAGGAATGACTTGTATACTGATTTCAGATGATGTGTTGGATTGCAGGGGAAAACGGCCACCTCTCACATGGTCTATGCTAGGTAGATTTTTTGTGCTGGCTTTGTGTGGGTAAGCAAGCCTTCATCCCAAGAAGTAAGATTAAGCTGCCTGTTAATTTTTCTTAAGTAGAGTGGCCAAACACTTATAGAGAGGATGTCAATTGATTGGATCCAAATCTTACTGCTATGATATTGATCATAAAGTTCAGTTTTGTTAACAAATCAAGGCGGTTGCTAAGGAGACATTTCAAGTTAATACCCAATTGTGCAGGGAAAACCACTTTTGGGGAGTACCTGAAGGGGGCATTTTCCATTTGAGCTTGGCTGCATGGGTGATTCCTACTCTGGTTAGGTGCAATCCCTGGGTCATTGGGATCGCCTACCTCCAATAACCAGTATGTATACCCTGCTCCAGAATGTCTCTGCAGCCAAGCTTGAGCTTCGGCCTCACCAGCTCAATGCGAAAAATCATGTCCTTGCAGTACCTAAAGACCTTCCTTACAACTTAATTTCAGTTTGAATTGATGGTGGGATTACAGAGTGACGATCTTCTAGCCTCCTATCCCTGCTAGACCTCACCCTCAGTTTAGTGTATAGTCTCATAACCCAGCAAAACTCTGCAAACCAATCCAAAGAGTATCAACTTGAATGCCTGCAAACAATTGGGCAAAAAATGAGCAGAACATGTCAAAACCCTATATATATTATATTCAGAATTTGACAAAAAAATTAAAAATTAGAGGCAAGCCTGTACAGCTGGAATCCTCCATTTTTGTATCAACATAGATGTAGATCTTACTCATATAAAACAGTAAAATGTTGATAAATCATAGCATGCAATTGTCAACCACCTTAGTTTATAATCTATCATGACATACGAACACCTCATTCCAAAGCTGAAAAGCTATATATGAAATACCATGTCAGATTTAAATGTATGTAAATTGAAGATCCCAGTTTGTTCTTTTTGGTGTGGGTTTACAAATAATATGACAGAGTTATGTACAATGCTGATGATAGTTTGTGAAATAAACAGTATAAACATACCATGGGACGATATGTATATCTTGGCTTTTTTAGTCACCAAAAAAGAAAAGGTAAAAATCCCATTCATGGGAGAAAAGGGGAGTGAAAAAGTTAAAACTGACATTTTAAAATGTCCCTGTGGATTCTGGAGTGTGTCATGGTTTGACGAAAATTAGAAATCTCATTTGGAAGAAAATACATTTAAAGGCTGTGTAAGCACTGAGTATCTGAAGATATCAATTGAGAGAAGCCCTAAAATTTAACATAATAATTATTTAAATGAGAGGCTATTTGTGAGGACTGAATTTTCAGAACACAAGAATGCTTATGACTTGTTAGCATTATTTGGGGTCTAGCAGCCCACAGAAAATGGGCTGTTTTATATAAAAGGGGCAAAAATTCACGTATTTCAGTTTTCCCAGCACAGTTTATTGTGCTATGAAAATGAAGGCCTCCTGCCAGCACTGACTAATCAAGCAATTGGAGCCACTCAAGATGCCTGTAATCTGTTATTTTTCGGGATGCTTGTATATGTATTAATTCAAGTTCTGATTTTCTATATTGTGTCTGGATTGCAGGATTACTGTCATGCAGAATTGTGTTTTCACAGGTGTGAATTATACTTCCCCAACACTAGCTACTGCAATGGGGAACTTGATCCCTGCATTTACCTTTGTATTATCTGTTATTTTCAGGTATCAGGTTCAGTCAACAGTATAAATTGTTCATAATTGTGTATTCTTCATATACTTCTATTCCTCACCCTGCAATGGGAGAGATTTTGTGTTTCCATATCTTTATAATATCTGATTGTTTTGTACGACATGCTTATAAAGAATATAACGTTTTTCACTTTTAAAATTTACAGTACAACTTTTCTTGTTCTAGTATATTGACTGCTTCCCTGCAATCTACATATAGACAATTAAAACCTTCTTTCCCAGAAAATCGCAACCCCTTCCCTAATTTGTTGCCCAACAGAGTGAAGCTCCACTCAATACAAGAATATCCCTTACTAGAACCCCTTATAGGGTATATATCTCTACCCAGCACTATGCTTACTTTCTGTATATTTTCTGTCCTGATATAAGTTCAGACTGGAGAAAGTAAATATAAGAAGTTCAGGTAGCCAGGCAAAAGTTTTGGGTACACTCATTTCTGTTGGGGGAGCAATGATTGTCACATTCTACAAGGGTCCTGTCATTGGAAATTTTGGATTTTCAAACCATGACTCAGAAGAAAGTCACTATATTGCAGAGAAGACAACATCAGTCAAAGATTGGATCATAGGATCTCTTTTTCTTGCAGGGGCCTCAATCTCTTGGTCAACTTGGAACATAATGCAGGTAATCTGTTCGAAGTTAGTTGATCCATGAATCTTAGTTCTTCAATATTTTTGTTTACAATTGGTTCATAATTTTTTTGTCTATTCAGGTGGCGACTTTGAAGAGATATCCAGCTGAATTGTCAATTACTGTTATCACTACCATATTGGCAACTATGCAATCAGCTATTCTCACGTTAATTGCTGAGAAGGATTTAACTGTTTGGAGTCTAAATTGGGACATTGATGTTATAAGCATTTCATATTCTGTAAGAATAACAACTTGTTTACATTCTTCTCTTGCATGTAGCTACAACTAGAAACAACCATACATTCAAACCTATGAAAATGATCCCTTTCTTGTAGGCAATTATTGGTACAGGGCTCACTTATACCATGCAAACTTGGTGCAACCGCAAGAAAGGACCTCTTTTTGTGGCAATGTTTAAGCCGATTGGGATAGTGATTGCGGCTATAGCCAGCCATGTTTCTTGGTGACAAGCTACATCTTGGAAGGTCTAGCTTCTAACATCCTTTAGATTTAACAAACCTGTACTTTTCGATAATCATAGAGGTAGTATGATATGAGAACATCTACTGGTGACTCGGTGAGATACCTATCTTGAACTTAATCTAACACATTGTATTGCTTTGTTCCATTTGCAGTGTGGTGAGCATTTTTCATAGTGTCAGGTTTCTATGCCGTGATTTGGGCCCAATCAAAGGGTATTGATACTACTGATAAACTGTCCAGAATCGACCCTGTAAAGTGCCAGTTCAATTCAATCAATGGCGATCCAATTGAAACTACACCGCTGATGGTGGAAAACAAAGCTCCATATACATAAAAATAACCATACTGATCAAAATCATGTAAAATTAGTTAGTTCTTGGCTAGCAATTGCCAGGTAATGTTAATTAATATCATTAGGTCTTTCTAAAACATATTCTATTTCCTCCCATTAATGCCGGTACACTATTTGAGCAACATTTGTAACTGCCTAATCTTGATGCCTGTAGGAGCTAGGAATTATTAAATTCATCTTCGTAGTGGTTGATATCTTTGTCTACTCTGATCAGGGAACTGTTTGCCCAGTCTGCAAACATACTGTATTCAAAAGACATTTCTGGAAATAACTGCATGTCTTAATCATCTTGGATGTTTTGAGTTTAACTTTTCAACTCACCGTCAGGAAATTTAACAATAATTTTCTGCCCTTGATGAGTAGTGATCTATGAGGAAGGTAAAAAATAATCCATGGTACCAATGGTAATCTTTTAGTTGTTCAGTTAACTGCATCCAGGCTTCACTCAGCTTCAGGTTACCTCCCCTATTAAAACTATAGGGATTCTTCTCTATCATCAGAACTTCTGTTACCCAGACCCTCTATTTCTCATAACAATCTTCCTTCTTAGTGAGCCTTGTGTCCTTGAGACATGCTTGTGTAAGTGTTACGCAAGTGCTGGCTTTTCTACCCTATCACATAAATGATACTGGGGTTGTATGTTCCTTTATCCTAATATGCAGCCATCCACCCATTTGACCGATGCATTATTTTTTCGCAAGAGCATGGCATCAAGTAGATGCCTCCATAGGACCATATACATGAAGGTTTTGAGGATCCTTGGCTGTGTCCAGTATGTCTCTTAAAGGTTTTTTTGGTGGGGTACACGGTCATGATTTTGTCTCTTCTCAAAATTCTTGCCATGCCTTCTGTAATGGCCTCTATGTATGGTAACTTGATGCATGGGTCAGCTTCTGTAATGTCAATTTTTAGAGCATGATTCTGCTTGCAAGACGCTTTGGATTGCCTTCTATATCTGTCTTTCTTTGTACCTATTTTCCCATAGTGCCTTAAAAGGATACTTCTTTTCTTGCTCAAAATGCTTTCCGATCTGATATTTGAACTGCTTTAGGCATGAGAGCGTTGAGGCCTCCCAACTTCTGGGATGATTAGTAGTGCGAGTTTCCCAGAAGATACTGGTCCGCGCGTACCTTTCCTGTAAGCCTAATCTGAGAGAGTTCCATTGATATTTCTTGTTACCAGAACATCCAAGAAAGAAAGATAAGCTCTCTCCTCCACCTCATAGTAAATTTAATTGTCTCCGACCAGTTATTGAGATGGTCTAAGAATTCTGGAAGAAGTTTCTCCCCATGAGGCCAATTGGAATTTGTATCCTATGCATGTAATCTTATTCGCTATATTTTACAGAATAATCACTTACCTATTTACTTATGCAAGTTGCAGCTCATTTTCAATTTTTTTAACTATAGTTTGACAGTCTTCCTCCATGCCTTCCATCTTACACCAAAAAGATTTAGATTGAGATTCTATATATGGTAGATCAGGTATTACCTTGAGGCTTGTATATCAAGACCATCAAACAATTTCACGGGCTTATTGGTGTACCATGCTCCTCTATGAATACGAAAAATATAAGAATTTTAAGGATTCTTTATTTTTTACAGAGATGAAGCTTCGGCATTAGTCCCTGGTGTTAGTAACGAAATGATAAGGAAGTTATCACTCGTCCCAAAATATAGAAATGAAAATGCAAAAATTTATGATATACTTCATGGTACTGGGAATTTCATGGTTTATCTATTATACAATCCCAACAACAAGAAGACATTGTTTTGAAATCCTAAAAAGTAGAGACATGGGACACCATCTGATATCTATAAGAGATTTGGAGCATTCATCTTCCAAAGGATGTCTAATGATACTCTTGGCTATTCTCAACTGAAAGTCCTGGGAATCACATTTTTTTGACAATTCTTAATCGAAAGTCCTGGGAATCACAATTTGTCCTATTCAAATGTAGTCCAAACATCATAGGGAATCTATAACATCATCAGTTTTATTCTTGGTCAAGTGGAGATTAATGGAATCTTCAGAGTGTTAACAAGATGTGTGGGTTAGTCCACATATATTTTTCTCTCCCTGTGAGAATGCAAATAAGATGTAAACTTGAAATGGTATTCAAATAGATGGAGCAGTGTCAGCCTCACCTTGAGAGAATCAGCACAAAACTATTTGTCTATTACTCTGTTTGCTGAAGCATGAATATTGTAAAAGGGGCAGTAGTTTTTTAGGTCACTGCCAAGCAAGACACCAGTTTGGTGTATGAGACCCCCTTATGTAAGCTCACATGGGGATTATTTTTTTATTTATCTTATACATTGTTTATTGTGCGTATATGTCCTACCCCCTCATTTTCAAACATGTCTTCTCTCCAGAGTACCCATGCCATCACCGTAACGTCCACTTGGTTTATACATTTTCAATGCACAAACCACTTCCTATGACCAAGAATCGGTGAGGTTTAACCCTAAATGGAGGCATCTTTGAGAATTTCATTCTTTTCATTTAAATTTATGTGAAGCTTAGCGCTTCCTTTTATTGTCATTCGCCGAGCTTGGTGTCTACCTTGGATTGTTTAGGGTCAGATATTTATCTTGAAACATTTTGTCTTTGAGAAAACCAACTCTTGACGGGACATGGAGATTTGCCTAGTCGGTTTGCTGTTACTTGCAGGCTGTTTCATTTTTCACTAAGATGTGTTTAGAATTTCACAGCAATAAGATGTATGGTGGTTTATGCTCATTTAGTTGAATGTGAATATCAAAACAATTCCTTTGTATGCACTGGTGGATCTAAGGTTAAAGATGGTGCGATGATAATTGCAGAGATTTTTATTATGTTCGTTTGGGAAGTCAGTCAGAGCTTTCAAGTGGTGACAAGATAGTTTTTTCTTAGGAGTGAGTATGGAAGATTTGTTCATATTTTCCCCTCATTATATTGCTATTATGCAGGAAACTCCTCTAAAATTAAATGCAAGCAGTAGCCGCAAACTTCTAGCCTGCAGCCTCTTCCAGTAGCTAAAATGCTTCATACTAAAAAGTAGAGGCTCATACTTTACTAGTAAACATTCCAAAAATCTGCAGTCTGTCATTTCCAAATTTCATGGAACTATACTCTCCTTTAAAATAGCAGTAGCCCCAT
Source organism: Taxus wallichiana var. yunnanensis (assembly GCA_018340775.1). Lineage (NCBI taxonomy): Eukaryota > Viridiplantae > Streptophyta > Pinopsida > Cupressales > Taxaceae > Taxus > Taxus wallichiana. The sequence goes on along the minus strand of CM031237.1, from coordinate 213,059,194 downwards.
CCATGGGACCGGCTCTGTTACCATAGTTACAAGTTCAAAAAAAAAATCATAGTTTCTTCAAAGGAAAAGGCTAGTTAATGTTTTAGAAAACCTGAGGGAAAAGCTTGGAAGGCTGTGGGTGGCGAGGCCCACATAGCAGTCAACTAGCAATGCTATTGGACACACGAACCTGCAACTGTGTTTGAGTCTCTGGCACACTAATGTCATAAAATGATCATCTATTCCTAGCTTCATGTTTATAATGTCCTTGCGGTTCATACTTAACAAGCTTAGGTAGTTTTATATTATGGTATTCAAAATCCAAATTATTAAAAACTTATCACATGGGTTTCAATGGTGCTCATCATGGTAAAAAGTGTGATGTTTCCCCATCTTACTAACATAATGTTTGATTGGTTGTGGGATGAATATGTTTGCTTGTTACTTTCTTTTGTTTCATAACTTCAAAAACATCAGTACCATTGTCTGTAAATACATGTTTTTATAGTGCATGGAACCCATGCTAGGCTGCTGCTCATATTTATTTGGGAAATATGTTCATATTGTAAAAATTATTGTTGCTGCTCAAAACCAACAATGCTCCTGAAATCAGCACCATATTTAAGGAGAGGATTTGTGCCCTATATGCTAAACTCTGGGGCACAAAAATAAATCAGCTACTTAAAATTCTTAGGAGTTTTTTTGACACTAGTTTAAGTTTCCCTCTCAATTTTTCCATCCAAAGTTTATTTGATTCATGGGACCCTACTTCTGTTAGTGTTAAAGCTTCCTCATTTTATTCTAAGTGAGAAAATAAAAATCATCGTCTTATCAATGTTAAAATATCCTATTTTCTGTATTTGTTTTAGTTTTAAACTTTCCCCATGCATGTGAACTAGGTTTAATTCAATCTCATGTTAGATATACTCTTCAATACAGTTATATTGGTTAATGAATGGTGTAAGGAAACGTACATCTCATCCCATTAATATGGTTGTAATGAATCCGTAACATAGGAAACCCACATTTTATTGTCATTCATACCACTCATATTACAGTTACTTTTCATAATAGAAGAAACCTCTAAGAAATATACATGTCCATTTTGATTTAAGGAGCATAAAGATGTTCAAGATGAATTCCCATTCAGGTGCAAATTGAAATAATCAGATACGGTCTTTCTAAGGCAGGCATACTGGTTGATCCGTTATTGAATGAGTTATTGTTTGCGTTGCTTAGGTTCCATCTACTCCTTTGTGACTTCACCTAACCAGTAAACATAGGATCCTGATTGCCTACTTATGTGCATGTATACGGCTCGTCTCTTACAAGCCTCCTTGATGTAATATATAATATATCCCATATAGACACTTGTTCTTGCGGTAATATAATTGACTCACAAGACAAATCCTCCCTAAAAGTTAATATAGGTGATACTCTGCAGTTTCTTTTGGCTTTTACAAATTCTTTATGAGTCAAATGTATTAATAATGAGTAATGCATACATCGATCGCATCTCGCATGATTCTGCTTCAGGACCTTATGAGATCTAAATATATTGCTGATGACCCCAAGGTCCTAGACAGATTAAGCTTCTACAATTTGTGGCTTGTTTCTGTTTTTTATTTTTGTAGATTGTTTGCTTTTTTATGTCGTTTTCTTATCAATATGTAACATGTCTGATTTTTGGAAATTAATACTTGACAGTGGGATTATTATGTCAATGGGGTGAGGGCACAATGTTTTGCGATGCTCATGACTGATACATATATGTCTTGATCTTGTTGCATATATTATCTGTACATGCGATAGATACTTGTTGTCAAGTATGTCTTTTTTTAATTGCTAATCCTCAGATTAGCTATAATCCTAATAAGACTGTTTGGTATGCTACAATTGCCTGTGAATACATCTCACTATATTACCCAAAAGTCTGCACATAAGTTGTCTCGACGTGATTTCAATTAAAGATATATTTCTTCTAATGATAGCTTGATTTTGGATTTTAATTTGCATTTTCCCCATTTTCTGTTGGATTGAAGGTGGAAATGAATATAGTGACGTTCTTTATTGCAGAGGTAGGGTGACTGGGCAATTAAAGACAAGGTAACTAACATAAATAATTGAGCCTCTACTGTCATATTACCTTCCACCCTAAAGGCCTTTTCAGCCCATATTACCAGTCCATTTAAGTGATTTAACTAAGATAGGTTGTGTAAACAATTGATTGTCACATGTATTTTGCTTTTGATCTCAGTTTGCTCGTAAATAAATTCCTAATTGGCCTTGTTTGATTTTTCTTTATAGCATCTACTTATGAGTTCTTTTGTTTAAGACTTTAAAATGGTCCTCCTTCAGTAAGGATAAAACTATTACGTTTGTCTACTAAATGGATGTAAACAAAATTACATCATCATGATTACCTCTGTTGGCTGATAGCTACAGGATAACATCTAAACCTAAATAAATTAGTTGTCTTTAATACTATACTAATGAGTGATGAATATTACCCAGAAAAATTCTGATGCCTAACATAATAGTTTATACCATGTGATGCACATATAAGTATCTTATCTTTAAAGATCCTTCTCATATGTTCCTTTATGACTTCAAGGAGATCACAGAGTGCCTGCTGTGACTCCACAGGGGATGAAGTGGCCCTTTAATTAGCATAATCTAGGCAGGTATGAGATGAGCATGTCCTCATAGAGAATTATAGATGTCAAGTCTAATACTGTCAACCTTCCTAGGCTCCAGTCATTCATATTTCATAAACCCATGTGGTAATATGCACAGTGAAATGTTTTTTTCTAAATACATGTCTACCACCATTGTAGATATGCACTAATCCATACTGAATTTCTCAGAAAATGGGCAAATTGAGGAAGGGGCTTACATTGAATTGAAAACTTAACTTATATTGCTAAGGTTAAAATCCTTCACCCATTCATGCCAATAGTATGGGGTAAACCATGATAATGGCAGTGCTCATGATCGTTGGTCCTGTGCACAATAGTGGTAACGCGCAATCGAAGTGGACTCTACTAACAGCAGACGACACTGGTCAGGGATGAGTTAATGTTTATCCCAGATGTCAAAAGAGGTCAGATTTCCATGATGGATTAGACTCATTCTTGCCTTCGATTACATCCGTCTTCTAGATAAATAAATATCTCAGTGTATCTTGGAGTTTTTCATGACTTAAAGTACCTCTACACCATAACTGGTCATTCGGCAGTAATTTAGTTTGGCTCTGTTTGGTGGATGAAGTATTAAACCGCAAAAATAGTCGGCATGGAGTTGAGGGAGCGCAACAACGCTGGACAAATGACCATACGTGGCGGAAGACTGGGGTCTTTTGCACGACATGGAACGAGTTCGTTGAGAATGATTAGGAAGCTTATTGGTTTAGCTATCTTAGATACTGTGGTGTCAAGGGCAGTCCAGAATTTCTTTCTTATAACTTCTACTTGCTGATTCTCTTCACTTGTTCTACGCTAAACATATATCGCCTCAATATATCACCCATCTTTATAAGATAGTGTTGTCATGTCAACATGTTTGACATAATGCCCTTACTAGCAAATTCGCAGATTGTAGCTCTTACTAGACATAAGAATCATTTAATTAGTGATTCGATGACTTCTTTGGGCAAATTCTAATGTGCCTGATCCAGCCTTTTTCCAATTGACATTATCTGCAAAGGATCTAAACTATCATCGGATGATCTGCTATCAGGGAATACACGCTTAGATTTATCAACGACTATATATGGTATCAGGGCAGTGCTATCGACCATGATCTTCAACTCTGGAATTTAAGTATCATGTAAAAATATAATCCCATTACCTTCAAGGACACCTTGAGTCCAAAATAGGTATATAAATCTCAATATATCAGCTTATCCTTATGCAAATATTTGAGTAATGCCACAATGGAATGGGACTTCACTGAACACAATACATTACCTTGGATTTTGGAGGAGTATATTTCGTTTCCTTGGTCCTTCCACATCTCCTCCACCATGGGTTCGTACATCCCAAAACAAATATTATGTACAATTGCATCTAAATGCATGCCTCTTAGATATCCCAGAGTTGGATATGGTCTCTTCAATGCATAGCCTGAAAGGAAGCATTACACTCAAAAAATGAGGCTTGCCCTGTCTGGCATAAGTGGATTATAATCTCAGATGGCGCTGGTTGTCTTTCCATACATAACATAAACCACAACGATATCATGATCCTCATGCCAACAGGTGAGATGCCAAAGCTGGATTCACCTTTACATAACATAATGGGGAGATGCCTTCAAAGATGATAAAGGGATCCCACTTACTAAAAATAATGGTTAGGATTTTCTATGAGATGAATATGTTTTCTGCTTGTCCTGATTCCATATCCTCCTATTAGAACTTATAATTCCAAAAAAGTGTCATGTACAATTCCCTTTGAAACATTTGGGTCTTCCACACTGGGACCACATAGTAGAGTATGTCTCTTTAGGTACAACAAATCGGGTTCTACACTCTAAAAATTCTCATACAAACTTCTATTAAGAAACTACAATTTCCATTTTATAGATGTCATTACATTATGTGGGGATCTAACAGAAAGTTTGTACTACTATAGGATGTTTATTTTTAATTGCACATTTTAGGATTTCGTTTATTAATTCAAGATGTAGAAGATGGCAAGTAGTAGCATATATAGTTTAGGATGTTTGCATTCCTTATATATATATATCATATATATATATATATCATAGTATATATATATAGTATTTGAAATAAGTTTATACGAAACAAATTGAGATATCAATGCTGGGGCAATATTTATTTTGGATTCCCATGATATAGCCTAAGGGAATTGTACTCTTGTTTTCACATAACTTTGTTATTTGTTGTTATATGTTCTTAATTTACTCAAGAATCTAGAAACGTCCACCCATTGTGTCTTAGTAGAGAAAACATTTCAATGATACAACTAATTATGGTGGCGCATCATAGGCATAAACTATTTTTATTATAAATTTATAAATATGCCACGCACTTTGCATTGCCACGCACAAATAATGTCTTGCTCCGATTGTCAATCCTATGGGCATAAAAAATCAATATAGTCGCACAAACTATCAAGGCTCCATAAAATATTTGTTGTAGAAATACAATAAATACTAAAATCCATCTTTATAATATAAATACTTAGTGTTGTTTAGTTAATGATTTGGGCAAAGATAAAAATAAAAATCACCTCGGGTCTTAATAATAATCAAATAAACATCAAGCTTAAAATTATAAGCTATAAATGAACATCATTCAGTTACACTATATCCCACTACCACCCTACTTTCCACCTCGATGTGATATTGTCCTACTCTATTCGGATAGAGACTACATGACTCGATTTGAATTACTGATGGTGAAACAATATCAAATTATGATTTCTGCCCGTCAAGCACCAATATGAAAAATAATCCGTTAGTGAGTCTGCAAATGTCAGATATCAGTGACGTAATTCAAGATTATGAAACGACATTATCTCAAAAACAAATGAAGGCGTGCAGGCAGTAAATTAAGCAGCATATGGACGATGGTAAATTTATGACAGTCGCTGCAAAATGCACTTGGGGCCAGCGTAACGGTATCGGTACTAGTAGCTTCACGGTCCCCAAATGGCCATGCCAAAATGAATAGAAATATCTGTATAACAAAATAATTGTAAAAGCAAGAACAAACCATCCAATATTGGTCACCTGGAATACATATGACAACGATCAGATCGACTGTAATAAAAATCATTGTATCAGCAATACGTAACTGGAACGAAGTACATCAG
>CM031237.1:212938487-213053278 GCA_018340775.1 Taxus wallichiana var. yunnanensis | reverse complement strand
GATAATCACAAAGAACTCAAATATTACACTAAATGGGTGGAGGCCATTCCACCATTTCAACCAAAAAAGAAAAAATCATGTAATTCATTAACCATCACATTATCTCTGTCTTTTGTTGTTCCTCATCACACGATAATGATAATGGAAAATCTTTCAAAACAAGTTATTACAAAACCTTTCAGGACAACTTTGGTATCAAACTTAGCTTCTCATCACCTACTATCCACAAGAAATGGTCAAGTTTGAATCTTCTAACAAAACCCCACCAAAATTCTCATGAAAGTCAGTTACACCTGGAAAAAATTGGCACCGATCACATCCCCTTTGCCACTTTGGGCTTATCGGACTCAAGATTCGTACTCCTCCACTAATTCCACCCCATTTTCTTTTTGGTATATGGTACCGAGGCCGTCTTGCTGCCCTCGAAATACAAATACCCTCCCTAAGAATATCTCTTCAGATATTCTCACCACGATGATTTCCGCCAAGAGCGGTTAGCCTAATGAGCTTCTTTGACAAGTCGTGCCTTATAGCTCTCGACCACCTTCAAATCTATCAAAAGCACATCAAGCGTGCTTATGATAAGCGAATTCATGAGCGTACCTTTAAGGTTGGTGATCTTGTCCTCAAAGAGAATCAACATGTAACCAAACTAGAAAAGAGCAAACGTGGAAAATTTGCTCCTAATTGGATTGGGCCTTATATTATCACTCACACTTACGGATCGGGCACTTACCGCTTAGCCTTCGCAATGGTAAACCGAGCTCGAACCCCTTAATGCTTTGCATCTTTCGCCATTCTACTTTGTTGAATTTAGTGTTATATCACTTCTTATTTACCTTGCGCTCGTCCCTTGAGCTCATTTACCACCTCATACACTTTGTTTCATGATCTCAAAATAGAATCAAGCTCACGTGGTTTGGTCATCACCTCCTCTTAAAGATGCCTTCCCTTTTAGTATCGGTCCATGACTTAAAAGTATCAAAATAACATGTTCTCAATTATACACTTATGGGATATTCTTGAGTCAAACTTCCTACAAAACTAGATGCTTCATGCCAAACGGACATCTAGACCTCTAAGTTATACATAGATCGCTCCTCGAAGGATAGCTATGTGCAAAGCCACATCTCTTTATTATAAATAGATCGCTCCTCGAAGGACATGCTTATACACAAAAGCCACATCCGCTACTATAAATAGACTACTCCTCAAGGACAAATTTATACAAAGTCGGCCTTTATCGAAGCTTCTCGCATTGCTCGGCTTTGTGAAGAGCTCAAGAACAACAAAATACATATCCCATGTAGACTTCCCACATCGATCACCTATATCCGAGAAAAATAAAGCAGTATTCAAAAGCACTTTTGAGTCATGGACTTGTCTATTTATGTTTGGTTTTTTTTCAAAGATAATCACCTTATAACAAATTCTCATGCCTTCTCTACTGCCGGCCACCTCACTTCACCATTCACAAAGCAACAAAACTCAAGGGACATGACATATATCCGATATATTGTGATTATAAAACTCTTTTCACCTATCGACTTCTTACATATGCAAGGTACCTAGGGATTCAAGCTCATCCTATGTTAATATGTGGTTTGTTTAGCTTTTTTCAACTACTGGACACTTTTACCTCTTTTACTCGAATCTAGGATTATGTGTTGACCTTAATCGGGACACGCTCCTCCTACTACTTGGGTAAGCTAACTTTTGCTTCACCTATACCTACACCAACATCGCCAATACCTTACCAACACTAACAACATTACCCTACCAATATCAATATTTTTACCAACCAACAAATTGTCTAACCACAACCAAATTTCCCCGAATTCACTCTCCATGGTCCTAAGGGAGAACTACATTGGTCCGAGGCCCTCCTTGCTTTGTGCAATGGGCTATGTAGGTAAAGACTTAGAGACATGGGGTCTCCCAAGGTTAGCTCGACCATCCCCTACCATAACCTATCATGTGTTGTAAATATAAATATTTTTGTGTATTTCTATTTGATAACATTCATCATTTATCCTTTTTTTTTTTCCAAACAAACATTCAAAACACAACCATTCTTATTATTATCATAACTCAAATCAACATACATATTCAGCTTTTATTTAGATGTTAAACAAATACATCTTCTCTATCATCGATTTATTGTGCTCAAGCATCCTTATTTATTCTTATACCCCTATGAAATTCACTTAGACTCCGCTCCTCCCGAATTAGGTGGTGATCGTGATCATCGATGCCACTCACCCGGCCTCTCCATCCTCAAAGGTGCCACTCGCTATTGGTTCCTCCCACCGATCCGCCAACATCTCCTCGTAACGCATTTAATACGCGCTCTTACATGGAGGAATCTTCGCCTCTAGTCTCTCCACTCGTGAATTACGAAACCTCTAACAATCACGTTGTCTCATTCACTGTGTTTCAAGCCAGTGAACCAAATCGTAGGCGGTCTCTCTCCACTGTAATCACGCTATGTCGGATGATCGGCCCTCTCACGTACACCTCGCAGCCTCTCGCTACCACCATAATCTATAAGCCTCTGTCACTCCCACATCCATTACTATCTCTTCGGCCCTTCTCGGAGGTGTCGGCCGGGAGGTGAGAATGATGCCTCAAGGCCGATCGATCTCATGTATGGTCTATAAGCCATGGGTATATCCCGAACAAATCCAAATGTGTCGTGCCGCACGCGATCTAGAGGAATCCTCTCGTACTCACCGGCCCGTGCCCCGCGATCCACCTCAATCACTCTACACCCTCAAATCCTCAACTATGTTCTTCTCTGTCACCATATAGTTCCTGTAAGGCCTCTAACGAATATCCACAATCGTCACCATCTCCCACACTCCGCCTATAATACTCGATGTCATCTGTCACGGCCAGATCTCGCCTCTTGTTCTGCTTGGACCCATCGTCTCAATCCCAACCTCCAAAGACCTCTCGCTCCTCCCCGGCCGTGTCATGGCTCCAAATCTCCTCAATCGGGTCCTCAACCAATCAACCCCGCTCCCGATTGTTGGGTCTACCACTCACTCACTCCTCCACTCAAATAATGCCAACTCAGCCCACAAAATCAACAAAATCACTTCACACCTCAGACAAGACAAAATTAGGCGCTCAAATTGACAATGTGAAAATGACACGCCGTATTTTTCTTTTTATAGGTTTTGACCTATAACCGATATCGGTTATAGCGTGCCCTAAAACACCGATATCGGTCATTTAACCGATACCGGTCATACCTAACCGATATCGGTTACAGGCCTACTTTACCAAAATTTCTGCCCTTATCCACCAAACTTCCTGTCTCACCACGTCGCCTCCCCGGCTTTTGCTAAATAGCATTATTTTGACTTATTGGCCTAAATCACTACCGCAATAAACCAACAATCAGTCCACCCAAGGTCGCACCCAACCAATCAGCCCGACCCAAGGCCGCAACCAACCAATCCGGCCCAACCCTAAGGTCACACCTAATCAATCAGCCCACCAAATGCCGCAACCAACCAATCCGCCCACCCAAGGCCACACCTAATCAATCAGCCTCACCAAAGGTCGCAACCAACCAATCCACCAACCCAAGGCCACACCTAATCAATCGTGCCCACCAAAGGCCGCAACCAACCAATCCTCGCCCGACCCAAGGCCACACCAATCAATCGAGCTCGACCAAAGGTCGCAACTAACAATCAGCCCTAACCCAAGGCCGCACCTAATCAATCGTGCCCGACCAAGGCCACAACCAACCAATCCAGCCTAACCTAAGGCCGCACTCAATCAATCAGCCCACCTAAGGCGCGCAACCAACCAATCCTGCCCGACCCATGGCCACACCTAATCCATCGGCCGACCCAAGGCCGCACCAATTAAGTACCTCGACCAAGACCCGCAAATTACGATTTTATCCACCCATCATGTAGCTTTTTGTTCAATCGCGCCACTGTTCATGTTTTTAGCATGATTAGGATACTTGAATTGCTCACCGACCAACTTTTCCTAGACCAAGACCGTGACGCTTATCTCAACCAAACCAACCATTTTGTATCACGACATGCCTAAATGTTCCCGTACTTACCCGCTATATCCCGGAGCTACTTCCTATGCTCGATACTGTGGATTATATCACCCTTGTTTGGATAAACTATCAACCTTGCCTATGAATTGCTTGTTTACTCTTCAAACCATGTACAGTCGCGCACTTTCGCATTTCGACGTGCGTCTCGCTTCCTCGAACTTGCCCCACCATCTTATCATCTCATCATCATTCACCCTTTATCAACCCTATCCCCGATTTCACGTCACCTCAATCTGTGATAGATTTGAGGGGAATTACCTATACCCTTAACTGGGCAACCACTTCTTATTATTGTCGGTGCAGCACTTTACAAGACAAGCTACACGACAACAAGGGCAAATGTAGACACCAAATTTCACAGTGTCTTACGACACCATGTGCCCCGCATCTCATTTTCACAACCTAACCTCACCACTTAAAACCTTACACAATTATTTATTAATTACCTCATAATTAATAAATCCACATATCCAAACCTCGCCACCTCATCATGACCTAGCCCTAACCCTAAACTAACCTAATTAAGACCTATAACTTGGTCTACATCCACACCCATGACTAATTACTTCTCACCCACACCAAAACCAACCTAATCATGACTTGACCAAGCCCACAACTAATCCCTCGGGAGAAAAGGAGGAAAGTTGGCTATTTTACTAAAAATAGCCCACTTTGACTTAACCGACATCGGTTCTACTCGACCTGGCCGCTTCTGTTACGTAACCGCCACCGGCCTCGTAAATGACCTCCCCAACCAAAAACAAAGGATCGGAATTCATTCAAAGATCTAGAATTTATTTGCAAGACAGAGACAAGTGAAGAAAAAGAGAAGAGGTTGCAGAGAAGAGCATCGAGCCGAAGACTGCAACTGAGCCACTGGATCACTGCCACCCTTATTCAAGCATTGGAAAAGACTGAGGATAGCTTCATCAGCTCACTTTCCAACACCGGATCATCCCAACTAATCCTTACTGTCACCACCACATTCCTTGGACCTGAATCTTCATCAAGAACGAGTAAGTAGTGTCTTGTATGTTTCTAAGCACCATTTCTTGAGCCTTTTGATTGATAGTAATTATAAGCTCACTCCTAGATCTACCACTGCCAAAGACCCTACACTTAACCTTCATCCATACATCCTTGTATTGCACAGTAAGATAGTTTTATCACTCTCTCGAGTCTTCCCCGTCATCTCACTATTCCCTCAACCATCCACCGGTCTTAAAAACCCCACAATCACCCTACAATCAACATCTATCTAGAAGCACCTAGATTCGCCCCTACGGTGTCCGCTTATCCTCTACCTGCAGCTAGCGGTTCTCTAACCGGTTTCGGTTATCCAGCTGACCGCAGACGGCCATCGTGACTTATACCCAAAACCTTCCTCTCACCTATTTGTCTCTAACAACCTCATATCAAAGATGGTTTATCCTCGTAACTCGATTTGAACGATCAACGATCAAAGTGACCAAACAAACAACATGACGTTTTATTATTGGTAGTTTAGTCTCTATTGCTTTGTAACGAGGTACCTAAATCGTGATGTCGCAATAGCTTCTTTATTATCATTTGCACTAATTTGTATTAAAAGGGAACTGACCACCTTCGAAAGGAAGACTAATACTTCCTGGGCCCAAGGCAGTTCCCTCATTTATTGTCTAACTAAAATCTGGTGGTCTTGCATTCTTATTTATGTAGTCCTTCCCAAACAAAAAGGAGTTCTTCACAATCGATCTGATCTCTCTACGGTACACGCACGCCCTCCCAACACTCAACAGGTATTCCTCCTAGCCCTAACCCTTATCTGTTTCTCAAGAGAATGAAAGGATAGAAGCAAGTCTATATTAAGAACGGAAACATTCTGTGTGAAACACTATTATTATATGTTCAACGACATACCTTATTGAGATGCAACATAAGACTAGAGCACTATTAAAGCAAGCTCTATATAGGTTTTTTTACCCTTTAAGTAGATATGACCCTAATCATTTAATGGATGAAGTTCTTTGTTTAGGTCCACTTTTTCCCCTTCATTGATTTGTCACATGTAACTCAATCCACTTACTAGACATCATCTCACATTAATATCTCCAACATTTACACTATCCAAGAACTTGTACAAAAATTAAACTTTCAAGATCAGCAAGCATGGAAAGCTATCTCTTATAACTCTTCCCTATCCTTTGAAAAATGCGTTCTTGTTGAGCATGAGGAAATTTTTATCATGTTTCAAACCCATAGAGGATGGTTTCATCATGATCTAACCCTATATGTACTATTTCCCATATGGTTCTTGCTTTAGATCTTTATGGTTTTCTTGAACCCTATTCAGTGACTCTTCTTGTTTCAAATGTGTCATGGATTTAGAGGTTTTATACTCTTTGGGATTTTTTTCAAAATTACTGAGATCATTGGACTCTATCCACCATTTCAACCTACATGTAGAGACTTAAAACCATTTGTGAGGATCCTTTGCATCAATTTGAGGAACAAAGATGTGTAGTCCTCTCATGGACCTAGTGTAAGACCGTGATGAACACTTGATTAAAAAGGATTTCTCACACCATATAAAACATCATGGAAAAATTATAAATACTCCAATTCATCGTTCTTTCATTTCTTGAGCTTTAACACACGAAGAACTACCAAAATTGCATCATTTACCTACTTCTTCATGCAACTATCACAACTCCCCCGCACTTAGAAGTTTCTATCATCTAATGCTCCTTACACACATGGCCAATTGCTCTGAAATTTTTCCAAATACTTTATGACCATTCAAATAACACATGTTCCAAATTTTATCTAATTTGGTTAAAAAAGAAGTTACATCGATTTTACCATTCGGTCATTTCAGGTAAACAATTTGTGTGCATGTGCAGAAATTTTTTGTCATTAATATATTTACTAGTACATGAAACTAGAAGCTGAAATTTTGTGTGTTTAGGCATTTAGATGTGACAGAGATTCCCTAAAATTTTCAGTTTGATTTTCTAGATAAATCTTTCAAAATTTGATTCCCTAGTTCAGTAATCGAAATTACACATTTGCTTATAAAATACTCAAAATGTGGAGTCAAGAGCTGAAGTAAATTTACTTGGATTTGTGTTTGATTTTTCCTCCTCTTTGTGATGATAGTAAGGTATATAACAGTTTACAAGAAATATAGTTAACAATATTTATTCAAAATTTGTTCAACACATGGACTTGCGTCATTCACACACACAGATAGTAGAATTTTACATTACAAATGATCTCTTCATTCTTATTACATCTTAACCCAATCTTGCTCAACATACAAAATTAAACTCTTTTCATACTATACCTACCAGAGGCTTATTCAAACAACTAACACACCCATTCTCTACTTTGTCCAGCTTCCTCTATCCTCCTCTCATAAAATCTTGTCTTCTTTTTCCAAGAATAGTCGAGTTCTTTTGGATTAGACTAACTTGATCCAAGTTAGGAGTTATTTCAACAACTTCTTATATTCTCTCAATAGCCCTTGACTTGATAAATATTCTTATTTGGCATATAGTTAGGAAATCTCCTCTGTATCCTATGATTATCTTGATCTTCTTCCAACGTAGCTTGACCATGAACAACTCACATTTACTTAGGATGACTAACATATGACCTTTACTCTCATGGTAAAGAGTATTTAGAATCATGACCTAAGATATTCAAATCACATACTTTGGAGAGAAACTATATAACATCTAGAACATTCTTATAATGTCTTTCAAGTCTTATTTAGACTTGTTTATTCTTTACTAAGCATCTAAAAGATGTTCATGCATCAATCATGCTTAGTAAAATCATTAATATGTAGTGTATTAGAAGAGATTGTAGCATGATAATCATGATTGGAGAATGTAATGAATGGTGGAGATGCATCAACATTAATAACTATAAAATCAAGAGGCCCCAATGAAGGAGGGTCACAACGTGATATGTATGATTGGCCAAAGAATCAGAATTTGTTTTTCATGTTTAGGGAGAGTATCATTAAAGATTTTGAGCTTTTTGTTTTCATTGAGCAAGCATAGATGTTGAAGGCTTGGGGATCTTGATTGCATTGTTATCAAGATATTGAATGATTTGTCGAGTTTGAAACATTGATCAAGAGCAGGATGCCCAATGCATGATGATGGTCATATCTAGTATTTTTTTATAATTGTGTCCTTTATGGAAAGATAGATCTAGATTCAGCGGTGGTGGAAGTATAATAAGAATGCTTTTGATAAGTTGCCACAATATAATGTGTGGAGCACAAGGTAATTTTGTGGATGTACGTTATGGAAGTTGTCGTTGAAGCTTTTTAGAGTAGAGACAATGTTAATGATGTAGCTTTTACTTTTGTAATTTTTGGTGATGGTTTGAAATTAGATTTTCTTTGAAACTGATTAGAAGATGAAGAGGAAGCATGATCATGATACTTGATTTTCCCCATAGATAATAGCTTTATTTCATGTAACTTAAAGGTATGGCATAGTTGATAAAAATTATGGAGATATCTCAAAGATGGCACTCTCTTTGCAATGGAGATAAGAGACTTTAGACAAAAAGATCTTACAATTTTGAATCAATGATTACATTGGTCATCTTAGCTAGGTTGTTCTTATATCGTAAAACATAGTTTGGTAAATGCTCATTAGATCCATGTTTGATTTTTGCAAGTTGAGAATAGGATATATTAGAACCGATATTGATTGAAAAATGTGTGATAAAAGCATCAGCTAAATGTGTGAATGATGTTACTAAATGAATAGGTAGATTGTAAAACCAACGCATAACATAATCTTGGAGGATTCTAGGAAAGATATTTCGGTAAGTAAAGTATGATCATCTGCAAAATCGAGACATGCCACATGAAAAGCTCGTGAGATACTTTTGAGGGTCACCATGGTCGTTGAAGGTGGGTAGGTTAGGAGTGAAAAGTTTGGAGGGAGTGCATAAGTGGAAATTACGGGTGCAAAAGGAGTATGAAGGAGAAAAGTGGAATCAAGAGATGGAGATGCACGAGAAGTAGCTGTTGAAGTTGACGGATTTGAACTTGGAGATCCTAATAGAGAGAGGCTAGGTCTTGAGTGCTAGAAGAAGAGACTTACCACATGTGGGAAGTAATAGGCTGAGTAAAATGATTAGTAGGAGTAGGCATAGAAATGAGAACATTGGAAGTAGGTGGAATGGTGGAATTAGGAGGTTGAGTAGTAATAGCATGGAAGCGGTAGTGGAAGTAGGAACATTAAGCTTAGCTAGATTGGTGGCCTCCTCATGAGCAATGAATAAGAGTAGATCTAGATCTTGTGGATGTTCAACAAGCGAACATTGAGCTCTTGAAGGTGGTCTTCGAAAAAAGGTTCATGAGATCGAGCCATGATAAGAATATTACAAAAGGCTTAGAAGTAAGGTTGGAGTACGAATGGATGGATTCACCAAATGATTTAACAAAAATAGGATTATTTTCTAAACCTTAATTACATAGTCATGTATGATAAATAAATACTAAAGTACATATTTGACACAAGTAATAAACTAGTAAAATATGAAACCCTAAGTGTAAAAGAGAAAGAAAAGGACTTAGCTGATTTACACGTGATCCTGGAATTGATCTAGACTGGAAAATTGGTGAACATAAAAGAAATATTTTTGTCATTGATCATATTAAATTCTGTAATTTTCAGATAATGTCGGACCAAGACACCTAGATTGGGGTGAGGACGAAGCGCTAGAGACCTCTATTGGGTGCTCGTGATTGCATAAGAGCTCAAAATCTAGTTTTTCTTATGTTGTGAGAGTGTTTTTGATATTCATTTTTGGTCACTTGTAAGTCGCACTTGATCACACAAGTCGTTTGTACATCAGAAGAGATGTTGACCTAAAAAAACCTCAAACTACATCAAATCTTAAAAATAAAAGATGCATATGGGAGTCAAAATGATCTGCGATGGTCACCGACCGAGTGAGCCTATAATCGAGCGTTGCACTACATCTCGAATCCATGTAGTTCTTGTGTGTGTGTGTAGAAATCGTGCTCCTAGGAAGACCTTATACAACTCCTCGTGATAATGGATGATAGCTAGATGTACTAATGTAAATAGATGTGTGGATGGAATAATGAACTTCCCCTTCCTATGTAGTGTATGTAGAAAATGTAGTCCCTCGTCCTTGAATGAAAGCTAGATGAATGCCTTTGATGCTCTTATATTCCTTTGAATGCAAGCAGGTGACGATAATAGATGCTTAGATCTGGTCCTTTATTTTGATCACATATCTATGTACTTATATGATTCCCTTGGTTGAATTTCATAATTGAAAACTATAAAGTTGGCCCATAAAGATGCCCAAAATATAAAAGAGAGCCAAAAGAATTGATTAAGGTAGAGAAGGGTCCGAGGCGCTCAAAGGGACAAGGGCACTGGGTGTCAAGGGTCCTCTGGCGGGCACTAGTGTCCAAAGTTATGAAAGATAAAGCAATAAAGTTCGGACTAAAGAGAAAGCAAAAAAAGACAAAAAAAGGCCAAAGATAACAACCAATTACTAGTTTTCTCGCTTAGTAATCATATGAATGCAAATATGTTCTTATGACCTAGAAATGTACCCAAGCTCATAATTTTATGTCACAATAAGTTAGTGTACATAGGTTGTAATGCTTCGCATTTAATCATTTTTTTATAGGAATGCAAAGTCAAAAACCCTGCCATGAGAAAGAGTATATATGTCAAGACGTCATGTAGGAAAAAAACCTAAATAGTGAAAGTGACTTCCAACCCCACCTCGTGAGCAACCTCATGAAACCTCCTCGTCTTAAATCAAACAAGTCATATTTTTAAGCACAACAATTAACACTAACAGCATAAATTGTTGTAAAGGCACCACGATAGAGAATATATGTGGTTCTTCTTCTTCATCTTTCACAATCCAAGAATTATCTAAAATCTTATTATCAGTATGGATGAAGTTATTTCTTTTTTCTTTGTATAATTTTTCAAAAAATAAAGTAAAAATATATGATCATAAAAACAAAGTAAAAGTTTTACAAAAATATCATCATATTAGATTTGTTTTATTTTATCTAAAAACAAATGTTGATTATTTCAAAAAATCATTTCATTTTATTTATCAAGTTTATCATACCATCATTATCCATAATGGAAAGGTTAGACCTATAAATACATTGCACTCCAAACCTCTAACCGCAAAACATAAGTTTTGTGTCCTCATGTCATTCAATCTCGAATCAATTATAGTGCATGAGCTTCATTTAACATAATCCTCACCATTGTCGGTATTAGTTCTATTACTTGTAATTCTTTTGTTTCCTTAATAATTGTATAGATTTCATTTTGTATATGATAAACACAAGTTGGTAAAAGGCCATTAATAGTTTCTCTCCTCATTTATATTTTTTATCATTAATTATTATTATTTATAACAATTTATTTATCCTTCTCATTTTTTATTATTATTAATTATAACAATTTATCAAATTAATATTTTTTTCCGTAAATTAATTTTTTTCAAATTAAAAATCAAATAAACAAAAAAATTATATCACTAAAATCACACGAAAAACCTAATTTCGTGGGTTCATGGAAGGTTTCTCCAACCACCCTAGCCATGAGTTTCAACATAATTTGATAAGTGAAGATCCTTCTACGTGTCCGAGGACCTCTATCCAAATCACACAAGGACTATGTCCCATTTTTTTCACACCTATAAATTCAATCCTATATATAAATTCTACCATATATACAAAAATTTTGAATAGTGAGTAATGTCGTAACTTATTATAAGTAATTTGTTCATTAATTTCTATAATCTCATTATATGACACCAATAAATGTAAGGGCTTATTTGTCCAAAGAAACAAATCTCATCAAAGATGAAATGAACAAATATATCTTTTTTTGTAAAGGAGGCAAAACATTGCAGATGCATCATGCAAAATATTTCAATAACAAAATAACAAAGTTGATTTTTTTCTTATGACCATGACAGAATATTTCCATCCTAATTACTCTAGAATATTTTTACATATGAAAATTTTAATAATTGTTTCCTTTTAAGGTAATTACACTTCTTTTTTCTTTGTAATTTAACCATTGTGATGTTTACAAATTTTGATGTAGTGGTTCAATACAAACGACGTTCATAAATATATGCCATGTAATCACAACTTACACATTATTAACATTTATTTCAAATAACTAAAGACTTCTTTTGACTCTCATAAATAAAAACTGAAATGAGAAAATATGAATAAATTAAGTAGATATAATAACATGTACTTATAAGGATTCCTACTCTAGTGATGATTCCCATGAGGAAATTAGGCACCAATGTCATTATCAAACTCTTGTTTTTGTACCCTAAAACATTAGAAATCAAAATGTAGAATACCAATTACAAATATTTATTATAGCCATAAAAGATACAAATTATAAGTGTAATTATTCCAAAGATTCATAATTATTGTTGGATAATAACTACCAATTTTTTTATAAAGAAAATCATAAAATAGTACAAGAGAAATTGTGATATGAAAATGTTTGTAGATGTTAAAAATATTAGAATGAAAATGCATAAAAAAAAAAAAAAAATTGTCTTCCTATTCTAATCTTCCTAGAAAATACCTAAGATAGAGAAATAGATTGAAAAGAGGAGAGAAATTATACATGTACTTACCTACAAGATTGCAAACTCCTCCTTTGATGTGTTGGATTTTCTCTTGATTGATGTTGGATGCTTCAGATTTTGATGGAGTCACTTAGGCAGCACCTCCCCTTGATTTTACCATTGATTTCTTGATGAGGGATGAAGGATGGGTTGATTGGATTGGATGATTGGAGATCGACAATTGAATATTGGATGAACAAAGATATTTTTATGGATTACGAGACACCGTCCAACTAGCTAACTCTCTATGGAGGAGGAGAGCTTAATTTATAGTTTTTGGGTGGAGGATTCAATGGCCAAGAAGAAGCCATGTTGGATTTAGATCAAGGGTGGAGGATGCATGAGAAGAATGGAGAATTCTAGAATGGAGATTTCTAGAATTTGAGAGAGAAAAATTGGAGGGAGATATTTGAATTTTTAAATATGAAAGAGGGAAATTTAGAGAGGATTTAGAGGTGTGAGGATGTGATTAGATTAGGATTAGATTAGGTTAAATAAATATGATTAGGGATGTGATTTGATGGAAAGGCTAGGTGTAGGGATGTGTAGGGTAGGTGGTAGGTGAGGTGTAGGAATATTAAATTCCTATAAATGTTAATGAAGGATTAAAATAAGATAATATGATATAATAATGGATTAATGAGATTAATGATAAAATGGGATGTAAGATGGATTTAAAGGATTAATGATAAATGATAAATGATGATAAAATGATAGAGGGATTAATGAGATATTAATGTGATAAAATGGATTAAATAATAATAATTAATCTTGTGATTAATTATTATATGGATGATGTTGGGATGTTTACAGGATGGATTAATCATGTGATTAAGCATGTAGACATTTTAGATGTCTACATTTTGCTCCTCTTTGAAGTGTTATTGCGAAAAAAATGACAGTTCAAAGAAAATAAGAGAAGGTGTTAGGATGGTGATATGATGCCCCCTCGAGGGGTTAAGTGGGGAAGGAATGAGCCGTGTAACCACTTGAAAAAAGGAGAGACCAAGTTAGTAAATGAGAGAGGATTTTGAGGATTAGAAGGTAAGGATTATAGGATTAAAAGATGAGGATTAGAGGGTTAGAAGATGTTGAGATATTTGAGGGGTTAGAGGATGAGGATTAGAGGATGCCCCATCAAGGGGAGGATGTGAATATATGGATGTCCTAGTCCATGATATATGACAAGGGTTTAAGGATATTGGAGGATGAGAAGATATTGGATTTTGGATATATGGATGCCCCAATCAACTATGTATGACAAGGGTGGAGTTTTAGGATTTTGGATTAAAGGGTGTTGGATTTTAAGATGCTTTGATTTAAAGATGAGGATGTTAGATTTGACGATGTTAGATCGAGGATGTTAGATTTGAGGATTGATTGGATATTTGGATATGGAGGATTAGTAAGATTGTGGAGGTTTAGATGAGAGGATAAACATTGATTTTGGATTGATTTTGATGAGAGGACAAGATTGGGATGATTATTGATGAAGTGATGAGAGAGGATGTTAGTAGATTCCTCACGTAGAGGTGAAGCTTTTGGATGGTGGATGCAAGATGATAAAATTTAAATGGGGGTATTGGTTGATTTATATTGGATAGGAGGATAAAGAGGTTAGACAGTTAGATGATGATGAGGATTGGGTATGGTGATGATAAGGTTAAAATATGATGATATAATGGGGGTGTGCTACCATAAAGTGCCCATTATTATCATCATTAGCAATGTTATGAATGTGGCATAGAGCAAGATGCATAAGGTATAAAGACCATGATGATTAAATTATTAAATGCCATTGTCCTCATATCATTGGAGAAATTAATAAAAAAATTAAATTCCTCATATCAATTTGGATCGCATAAAAGATGCCTCATATCATCAACCAAAACGTAAATGTAGAAAAGAAAAGAAAACAAACACACATATTGTATTTTTGTAGTTTATGGATTTTTTAAAGGTTTTAATTTTTAGATTCAATATTTTGGATGTTTAGATTATTGGATTTTGGATTTTGGATGTTAGATTTTTTTATGTTTGGATTTTTTGATATTTTGATGTTGGATTTTGGATGTTTGGAATTTGGATTTTGTATTTTGGATTTTGGATGTTGTTGGGATTAGCACACCGGTTTGTGCATGACATAATATATCAGATCTAAGCATACATGCAAATAAAAGTGATATTCTACCAGAAGAATTATACAAAACAAGAGACATAAATCAACACCAAATTTAACGTGGTTCACCCAGTGTGGGCTACATCCACTAAGAAACAAGCCAATCTATTATCCAAAGCTTTGACAAGATATACAATGAAGATTTACAATCTTCCACACCTCTCAGATGTTCAGTACTTTCTTTCTTCAAGCTTTTGCCTTCTTTACCAAGAATTCTCTCTCACACAATTATCTTGTAATTATGATCAATCCTCTTATTCTAAACCCTAGCTTTATGCTTTAAATAGTCGTTTAAGACTTTAGGGTACTTAGCCATGCAATTACATTCATTAAATCTATTCCAATGCTAAAAATAGAAATAAAACCGAGAGTTAATTAAAAGCTCGTCGCATTGTAGCCTCGTAACCTGACGATGTTGATTCTACCCAACCGTCGTTGGTTCTAACTTGCCCTGACCGATGCCGGTCAAACCCTAACTAATGTCGGTTACTGTCAACTTCCAGCAAGTTCTATTTGCATGCTAAAACATGAGTAATTTAGCTCCATACTCAACAATCTCCCACTTGGAGATTAATTACTACACTATACCTGTACAGTACCATTCTTGGTTCCTCCTTAGCTTTGTTTCTTCCTCCTCGAGCCTCAAACTGAAGACCAACAGAAGTGGAGTGTAGCTCCAAATTCTCCTTTGTTAATGGCTTTGTTAGCATATCCATAGGGTTCTTACTTGTATGAATCTTTTCCAGATTCAACTGTCCATCCTCCAATACCTGTCGTATGAAGTGATATCTCAACTGAATGTGTTTCATTCTCGAATGAAATGCTGAGTTCTTTGCCAAATGAATTGCACTCTAACTATCACTGAATAGTTTACAATTACTTTTCTCCTTTCCCAACTCTTCCATGAACCTACTCATCCATATCATCTCCTTGCTAGCCTCTGTAGCTGCAACATACTCTGCCTCTGTAGTAGACAAAGCCACAACCTTTTGTAATCTGAAATCCAGCTAACTCATGTCATCCCACCTCTCGTGAAAATATATCCAGTAGTGCTCCTCCTACCATCCAGATCTCCAACCATATCCGAATCAACATAGCCATGTAATGAAATATCCGAACCTCTATAGCATAACTACATGCTAGATGTCCCTTTCAAATACCGAGTATCCATGGACTACTTTCCAATGCTCTTTACCCGGATTAGCCATATATCTACTCACAACTCCCACTTGCCGCATGCAATGTCCGGTCTGTACAAACCATAGCATACATGAGACTTCCAATCTTTGAAGCATGGCACTCGTGTCATGTGTATTTACCTCCTCTTGTGATGAAGGACATTGATCTTTACTCAATTTGAAGTGTCCAACCATAGGTGTGCTAACAGGTTTTGCATTCTGCATGTTGAACCTTTCTAACACCTTGTAGATATAATCCTCCTGAGACAAATACAATTTCTTTTTTTTCCTGTCTCTATGTATTTGCATGCCAAGAATTCTTTTTGCATCTCCCAAATCCTTCATTGCAAATGTGTGAGCTAGCTTTCTCTTAAGCTCACCAATGTCCTACATACTAGATCTTGCAATAAGCATATCATCCACATACAAGTAAAAAATAATATAGCTCCCATTTTAAGCTTCTTGAAATAAACACAATGGTCAGATTCACATCTCAAGTAACCATGCTCATGCATAAAACTATCAAACCTCATGTACCATTGCCTTGGAGCTTGCTTGAGCCCATATAGGCTCTTTTTCAACCTGCACACTAATTTCTCCTTACCCTTGACTTCATACCCAAGCGGTTGTTGCTACATATAAATCTCTTCATCCAAATCACCATGAAGGAAAGTCATCTTCACATCTAGTTGCTCTAAATGCAAATCTTCTCTACGCAACTAAAATCAATACAGTACGAATAGAAGTCATCTTAACAACATGAGAAAATATTTCACCAAAGTCAATACCGCCTTTTGTAAATCCCTTTACTACAAGCCTTGCCTTGTACCTTTTATGTCCACCCTCTTCTTCCTTAATCCTGTAAACCCACTTGTTCTACAATGTTCTCTTTACCTTACTTGGCAATTTAACCAAATCCCAAGTCTGGTTCTGTTCCAAAGAGTTCATCTCCTCATCCATGCCATGCTCCCACTGAATGTGAGTTTTATCCTACATTGCTTCTTCAAAACTTTCTGGTTCACCACTATCAGTCAATAATAGATAAAATAGAGAAGGTGAAAATCTTTCTGAAAGTTTACTTACCCTTTGTGACCTTCTCACAGGAGTTTGGGGTACGGAGGCTCAACTGGAACCTCCCGAACATTAGTATCAACTTCGACGTTGGTGACGCGCTGAGTCACCTCTAACCGACATCGGTTTGGCTAATCGACACGGTTTTGATCTTTATAACCGTCGGTGGTTCTTCGACTAATGTCGGTCGGTCTAACTGAACCAACCATCTTGTGTATTTCTGTAGGGTGTTTTTAAAACCCGAGAGTTCATTTTCATCAATAAACTTCTCAATTTTCTCATCCTTGGGTACCAAAATTTGATCCCTGTACATTCTCTTTTCATTCCATTCAACATCACGACTCCTAACAATTTTAGAATTCTCTAAATCCCAAAAACGAAAACCGAAATCACCAGATCCATAACCAATGAAAGTGCACCTCTTGGATTTTGCATCCAATTTTTTTCTATTTTCTCTATCAACATGCACAAAAGCTTTATGAACCAAAAACTTTAAGAAAAGAAAGATCTACCTCTTTTCCGGTCCATGCTTCCTCTGGTATTCCTCCATCTAGTGAACTTGAAGGGCCCGTGGTTAATCAAATAAACCATTGTATCAACTACTTTTGCCCAAAACTACAAGGGCAATCTAGAATGTATCCTCATACTTCTAGCATGTTCCATGATTTTCTTGTTCATTCTCTCTGCAACACCATTCTCTGTGGTGTTCTTGGAACCATTCTTTCTCTACGTATCCCATTCACTGAACAATAATCATTGAAAGTCCTTGCTATAGTATTCACCACCATTATCAGATCTAAGGCACTTTAACTTAGAATTTGATTCATTCTCAACAAGGGCTTTCCATCTTTTAAAAGTTTCAAAAACATTATATTTGTGTTTAATACAATAAACCCATACCTTTCTTGTAGCATCATCAATGAAAGTAACATAATACTGGGATCCACCATGAGAAGCTACT
The DNA here is from genome assembly GCA_018340775.1 of Taxus wallichiana var. yunnanensis. Classification (NCBI taxonomy): domain Eukaryota; kingdom Viridiplantae; phylum Streptophyta; class Pinopsida; order Cupressales; family Taxaceae; genus Taxus; species Taxus wallichiana. The sequence continues at coordinate 213,035,117 of CM031237.1, read as the reverse complement.
TAGTTGGTCCCCACACATCTGAGTGTACAAGCTCCAATTTCTACTCCTTCTTAGTTGCCCCAACTTTGAGAAATCTCACTCTCTTTTACTTTCCAAAGATACAATGCTCACAGAAATCAAGATCTAAATCTTTCAAATCTGATAACTTACCCTTAGCCTTTAAGATTGCATTCCTTTTTGACTCATATGACCCAACCGATTATGCCACATGCATGCATCTGAATCTAAAGTAGATAATGCAGAAAAGGAATCAATAATATATGTAGATAAATATAATGTTCCTACCTTCTTACCTCTTGCCACAAAAAAATCACCCTTGGTGACTTTCCAAGAGTCTCTGTAAAAGTAACCATGCAACCAGATTCACCTAGTTGCCCTGCAGAAATAAGATTCCTCCCGAGGCTTAGCACATGCCTCACATCTTTCAATACCCATGTATTTCCATTTTTGCAATTTTAGATGAACTTCCCTTTACTAGTAATATTGCAAGGTTCATCATCACCCAAATAAACATGCCCAAAATTACCCTAGACATAATTTATGAAATAACCCTTATTAGGGGTTGCATGGAAAGAAGCTCCTGAATCTAAAACCCATGATTCAATTCTACTATCTAAAGAAAGAATAAGAGCATCTTGCATTACTCTTGATGCAACAAGATTCACCTCTTTACCTTTGTCTGGTTGTTGATTCTCTTTATCTTTTGACCAACAATCTTTCTTTGCATGTCCTTTCTTTCCACATTTCCAACAAGTAATTCCCTTACTTCTAGATTTAGATCTTATCTTATATCCCTTGACTTTGATTTCCCATTACTCTTACTCTTGGATCTCTCCTTCTTGCCCCTACTTTCTACATTCAAAGCATTTCCAGATGATGATGTTTCTCCTGTACTTTTTCATGTGAATTTTTCATTCAAGATTATACTAACCACATCATCAAACTTCAAAATATTATTAGCAGATGTTGTATTACTAACAGCCATTACCAAGTTGTCCCAACTATTAGGCAAAGAACATAAGAATAAAAGTGCTTTTACTTCATCATCAAATGGTATTGAAACCGATTTTAACTGATTTACAATAGATCAGAAATCATTCAAATGACTAGAGGCAGATTCACCTTCATGCATCTTAGAACTAAAAAGTTTCTTCATCAAATAAACTTTATTTGAAGCACTAGGTTTTTCATATAAATTAGCAAGAGATTTCATTAAGTCTATCGTAGAAGTCGCTTCTGTAATATTGGAAGCCACGGATGTTGCCAGGCTCAATCTTATAGATCCCAAAGCCTTTCTGTCAAGAATCTTCCATTCTTCATCAGTCATCTTCATAGGTCTAGACTTCTCATCCAACGGTAAGTACAAATCTCTTTGATATAGATAATCCTCAATCTGCATCTTCCATAATTGATAATTTCAGCCATCAAACTTCTCTACCTTGTATTTATTATCTTCTGTCATTGTTGTAGCTCCCACTCAATCAGAAAACCCTCTGTGAGTAAATCTGTCAACACACAAAACCCTCAAACAAAGCTCTGATACCAGTTGTTGGGGTTAGCACACCGGTTGTACAGATAATATATCAGATCTAAGCATACATGCAAATAAAAGTGGATATTCTACCAGAAGAATTATACAAAATAAGAGACATAAATCAACACTAGATTTAATGTGGTTCACCTAGTGTGGGCTACATCCACCAAGAAACAAGTCAATCTATTATCCAAAGCTTTGACAAGATATACAATGAAGATTTACAATCTTCCACACCTCTAAGATGTTCAGTATTGTCTTTCTTCAAGCTTTGCCTTCTTCACCAAGAATTCTCTCTCACACAATTATCTTGTAATTATGATCAATCCTTTCATTCTAAACCCTAACTTTATGCTTTAAATAGTCATTTAAGACTTTAGGGTACTTAGCCATGCAATTACATTCATTAAATATATTCCAATGCTAAAAATAGAAATAAAACCCGAGAGTTAATTAAAATCTCTCAGCGCATGTGCAACCGATGTCGGTTAGCGCCCCAACCGTCATTCCTCCTTGGTTCCAACTTTTCGATGTCATAGGTGATGTCGATCAAACCCTAACCGATGTTATTCACAATCAACTTCTAGCAAGTTCTATTTGCATACTAAAACATGAGTAATTTAGCTCCATACTCAACAAAATGTTGGATGTTTACATTATTTGATGTTTTGATTTTTAGATTTTGATGTTTAGATTACTTGATGTTAGAAGTTGAGATTTTGGATTTGGGATGGGGGAATGGTTGAGGATAGGTAAGATGAAAGGATTTAGGATGGGATAGAAGGGATGGAGGGTTGGATGTGACTTTCTCCTATGAGTCCCAAAGTGTGTCATGGGTAGGATGAAAGGGAAGGATGAGGTAAATTGGATAGGTTGAATAGGATAGGGATGGGATGAGGATAGGATGAAGATTATTTTATTTTGGATTTAAGGATAGGATGAGGATTTTTTATTTTGGATAGGGATTGGTTGATAGGAGTGAAGGATAGGTTGGATAGATAAGGATTGGTTGATAGGTTAGGATTAGATGGGGTTTGGAATGGGAGATAGATAGAAAGAATGAGGGATGCGGTATAGAATAAGATGAGGGATATGAAATATGATAATATGGTGCCCCCAAGTGAAAGATTGAGGGATAGATCTTGTGTGGATGGATGAATGGGTTTGATTTTCCCCAAGTGTAGGATAGGATGGGAAGTGAGGGGTATCTAAAATGGATGATTCCTTAACGGATGATAGTAAGTTTCCCCTGTCATGATGATGATAATTCAAAAGGGACATGAGGAGGATTGGATGAAAAGGAAAGGATCATCGTCTACCCATGGATGTTTGATCTTAAGGAAAAAAGGATGTGGATGTGATGGATGGAATAATATAAGTGATGAACAAAAGATGAGCCTAACGACACATGTTGTAAGGAAAGAGTTGGACTAAAACAAAAGTGTGACCAAGGTCTAAACAATACCTGGCAACATGCAAGCCCTATGTCTCTATGAGATCAAAGTGTGTGTGATTGTGATGGTTAATTACCACTTGAAGTGAAGACTTAATGGGTAGTATGTGAAGAAAAACTAGCCAATGTATAGGGATTGATTAAGTCAAATAGGTGGATGGAAGGTGAATGGAAGGCTAAGTCGTGCATTGCTCCATTGCCAGTCAGCGTCCATAGCCTGATGGAGATACATCTGATTCTTGTCACAACATTTCTCTACTACCAGCCAGGTGTCCATAGCCCAGTAGTTGTTGAAACACCCCTAGAGAGATTCTTGAGGTGGATTTTATTTGATATTTTAAATTTTGATATGATTTTTATCTTTTGATTTTTGATATTTGGATTTTTTTGCATAAAGAGGTTCCACTCTCTTGAGAACTCTCAAGGGTTAAGAATCACTAGTGGCTTGATGGGGGATGGAAATGAGTGTAGTGATGACATTGGCTAGAGTGTCAAAAGATGCACCCAAGGGTCTTCACCACAAGTTGATTAAGTGTGTTAAAGTGCATGGATCTCTAGGAGGACAATTGTGCTTGAATGTTGGAGGTAATGATAGACCAAGGTCACATGGTTGTAGTAGGTACTATTGTCTTACAACATGTGTGAGAAAGTTGATCAAGTGTTCAAATGAATGGATTGAAGAGGATATGAAAAGAATGATGATAAGAATGGATTAGATGAAAGGGATTTAGATGTTGGATGGAAGGAGGATGGGTGGGAAGGAAAGAACATCATATGCGTATGTGATGAATTATGTGTTCAATCCATTTTTAGGTGTTTGGTATTTGTAGGGGGATTAAATGATTTGTGATTGGGTTGAGTGGTTGGGATGGTAGGATCAAATAAGAGGAGTGGTAGAAATGGTTTGTGATGGAGTAGTGGGAGGGATGTTGTTAGTGTTAGGTTTATACCCTAAGCCTAAATGACTTGGATTTTGAGGAAGGGAGATGGGTTCATGAATGCCTTGTTCATGGATGCCTAAGCCTTTGCCTCGATGTTTCATATTAGCAAACATATTTTTGGCTATATAGGATATGAAGTGGATGGGGAAGATGATGCCATGTGGTCATCATGAGACTGGGGGTTATAATTTTTCATCCACTAAGAGGCTAGACTTAACAAAGGATGATGGGGGGTGAGATTTTTTTGGTTTTTGGTTGGTGAGGGATGTTTGGATGTATGATGAGATTTGGATGGTTGATGATGTTTGGATGTTGAGTGGGATTTGGATGATGATGATGGTTAGGGATAGGATTGGGATGGAAAAGGTGGTGGATAGAGAGGTACAAGGATAAGAATTCCTTGGTTAATGAGGTTTTGGACATAAGACCTAAATTGCATGCAACGATTGGTCGAATGTCCATGGGTGTGATGGAAGTCACAATAATAGTGTTCCCGATACCAAGATGGTTTGGGAAGGTTTTGATTGTGATTTGATTGGGGATGGATGATCATGTTGAAGGTTTTTTAGATGATGGAAGATGGTGGTCAAGGATTCTCCTAAAGGAGTGAAGTGGCTTGGGTTAAATGGTTTGGATGGAGTAGGAAGTAATGGTTTGGAGGGAGTAGGAAGTAATGGTGTAGGAGGGTGGATTGATGAGATGGTTTGAGATGATTTGATTTGGATTTGGATTTGGATTTGATTGTGTGGTTTAGAAGATGAAGGGGATGGATTAGGCTTGGGGGTGAAGTGGATGGTTTGGGCTTGGAGGTCGAAGTAGATTTAGTTGATTTTGGATTGGTTTGGAGTATGTGGTTTTGAGGTAGATGGTTTTGGCTTAGGATTAGATTTTTGGGATTAGTAGATTTAGATGAAGGGATGGGGTAGATTTAGATGAAGGGGATGGGGTATGATATGGGGGTCACATTAGATTTGGGTGATGTTGGGGATGAAGGAGATTTGGGAGATGGGTGTGGTGTAGGAACCACATTAGATTTGGTCGATTTAGGGATTTAGGGGATGAAGTAGATGAAGGTGGCATAGAGCCTCATTAGATTGGGTAGGAGATGGGGTGGGGAGAGGATTGGTATTGGATTTGTTAGGTTTAGGATTTGGTGACTTAGGAGTCACTTTAGATGTTTTAGGATTGGGGGATGGGGGATGAAATAGGATTAGAGGATAGGATAGTGTTAGGTTTAGGTGATGAAGGGGTTAAGATAGGATTAGATGTGGATGAAGATGATGAGGGTGGCATAGGAGCCACATTAGATGGTTTAGGATTAGGGGTAGAAGGGGATGAGGGTGACTTAGGAGTCACGATGGATGAGATAGTATTGGGCTTAGGTGATGGAGGGGATGAAATAGGCTTAGAGGATGAATTTGATGATGGATTTAGGGGATGTGGGACTATCTAGGAGAAAGTCCATAGGATTGGATTGGGGTGATGAAGATGATGAGGATGGAGGACTAAGATGAGATGTGGGTGATATTGATTTAGGATTAAGTTGTTGTGATTGTTGTGGATATGTGAATGGGACTCGATGATAGGTTTTATGATGATTGGATTTAGGAGTTGAGGTTTTGGATGATGGTGGATTATTTGTATGAGTTTTTTATGGGAGGAAGGTGTAGGTCATGATGATTGATAGGGGATTTGGGGTTGGGTTTGGGATGGTTGTGTGGGTTTGGGATTGGTGGCTAGATTAGCAAGGACATAAAGGAGGTCCTCTTGGTCTAGGTCAAAGTTAGTGAGGTGGTCAAATTCGATGTAATTGGCTTGTGGGGATAGTGGTTTATGTTGTTTAGGTTGAGGTGTGGATTGAGATGATTTGGGTTCCTCAAAGAGGAAGTCAATGGGGTGAGGGTAGGGATCTTAGGAAGGGAAAATTTTGGATGGGGTTGGTTGGGAGATGATGGTTTAGGAGGTGATTGGTTGATAATGATTTAAGATTGGATATTTGTTGATTAAGTTGTTGGATGGTTTTAGGATGTTAGGATCAACATGGGATGGTTGATTTGGATGAGGATGAGGGATTGGTTAAGGTAGGATGTTAAGTTTGAGATTTGTTTATTAATGTGTTGGATGGTGTGTGGGACTTCGTGGTCAAAGTGAGATGGTTGAATTTGATGGGTGGGGGATGATGGGATAACTTGGTTGATGGATTTAGAAAAGAGGTAGGGGTTTGGATGTTGGTTTGGAGAGGATGGGGATTGAGGATCAAAGGCCATGGTTAGATAGGATGTGTGGGGGATTAGATTTGGATTAGGATTTGGATTGATTAAGGATGATAGGATTAGGATTTGGGATTATTGTGATTAAGGATGGGATGATTGATTTTGATAATGATTTTTGATTAATTAAAATTTTAATGTGATGGGATGGTTAAGGGTGTTCACAAGCAAAAAAAAAACATGCAACACACACCCTAACTAGTCAAGTGGGATTACAATCAAGCTATATCCGCTTTCAATACCACACACCAATGATGGTGCCACAATTGGCTCTCCACCTATGTGTCAATGTGGGTTGGCTAGTGAGTGATCTTGGGGAGTGCGGCCTCCTTGCACTATAGCTTAATATGTGGCAAAAGGTTGCCTAGTCTAGGATGCATGAGCTCACTAGGGAGTCCCCGATATACCTTGTGGTACGTGGGGCCCAAGTCCGTGTGTTACAAGGATGTTTGTCTAAGGCCAGGTATTGGGATGTGGAATCCCCTCACTTCACGCCACTCTTAAAACAAGCAAGCACTTAGCCAATAATGACAGTTTTCCAAGAATTTATATACCCCGCCGGAACATGGGGTGTGTCTACATGCGTGGAGATGAAGCCCATGGTCACGAGACCCCTAGGACTATGGTAAGTGTGTGGATATCACTTCCACGTCACATTGCCCCTATAAAAATAAAAATGGGGGGAAGGCTAGCCACTTTTGATCCTCAAGATCATCTAGGATGCGAGAGGAGAGCATACACAGTTTTTCCTTTGGGATGAACAAAAACAAAGGAAAAACACAAAAAGATGATAAATGCAAGAAAATGGATGCAAGATAAAATGATTAAAAATTATGTAATGGGGTCTTCAAGAGGAGGCCCTACAAAAAACAAAGGATTAGTAGTTTGTTTTTTTAACCCCAAATGTCTTGGACTAAATGAGTTGCAAAACAAAAAGGATTAGTAGTTTTAGATTGATTTTTTATCTTTGGTAAGTGTAGGAAGTTGCACAAAGTGTTAGTAGTTTGGAACAAGAAAATATAACTTAATGTGTAGTTAAAATAACAAGATTTAGGAAAATGAAAACCATGAATAAATTATCTTCCAAAATACTAAATTAACACTTTTAATGCATAGATATTTTCAATACCTTTTCGAAAAAAAAAACGAGGTCATTTTGAGTTTGGGATCAAAAGTTATGGCTCTCGAAGAAGGAAGTAAAAAAAAAAAAGCAAAACAAATGTGCCAAAATAAAAAATGTGAACACTTTTAGCAAAATGTGCGATAAAAGCGTACAATTTACAAAATGCAAATGTTTAGTTTATGTGTGTAAATGTGTTGTTTGTGCAAAAAATGTATAAATGTGATGTTTTTGTCAAAATGAAATTTACAAATTTTGGGGTTTTAAATGTATGAAAATGTGTGTTGAAATATTTAAATGTGTATGTTATAGAACAAAATGCATTATTCTTCTTAAACAGATGAAAATGCATTTTTAAAATGAATGACTAGTTTAAAAATTTGAAATTTTAAGGTGTAAATCTTAACGAAAATTTTCAAAAATTTGGATAGCTTGTTTTAACACTAAATCTACTAAAAGCAATTAAAATTTAGGGGGTAAGCCCCATGGTGGGTGCAAAATGTAATGACAAAAAAATATTAGAAGAAAATGAAAAAAAAATAAACAAATTTTTCTTCCTATTCTAATATCTTCTTCAAACAAATACCTCAGATAGAGCAATAGATGAAAAGAGAGAGAAATATATACATGCACTTACCTACAAGATTGCAAACTCCTCCTTTGATGTGTTGGATTTTCTCTTGATGGATTGTTGATTGATGCTTTGCTTAGATTTTGATGGAGAGTCACTTGGGCAACACCTCCCCTTGATTTTTTCCTTTGATTTCTTGATGAAGGATGAAGGATGATTTGATTGATGATGATGATGAGATGGATGATTGATTGATGAAAAATGGAAAGATATTTTTATGGATTATGAGACATTTTCCAACTAGTTAGCTCTCATGGAGGAGGAGAGCTCAATTTATAGTTTGTGGGTGGAGGATTCAATGGCTAAGATGAAGCCATGTTGGATTTAGATCAAGGGTGGAGGATGCATGAGAAGAATGGAGGATTTCTAGAATTTGAGATTCTAGAATTTAGAGAATTTGAATTAAAATTCAATGGAGGGAGGGAGTTTATTTGAATTTTTAAATATGAAAGAGGGAAATTTAGAGAGGCTTCTAGAAATAGAAGCCTCTAGATTTAGAGGTGTGAGGATGTGATTAGATTAGGTTAAATTAGATTAGGTTAATTTTAAATGGAAAGGATGATTATGGTAGGGTAGGTGTGTAAGTTACATGGAAAGGCTAGGTGTAGGGATGTGTAGGGTAGGTGGTAGGTGAGATGTAGGAATATTAAATTCCTATAAATGTTAATGATAAGGATTAAAATAATGGATAATATAAATAATAATAATGATTAATTAAATGGATGATTAATGATAAAATGGATTCAATGAAGATGAAATAAAAGAAAATTAAACGAGAATGATAAATGATAAATGGTTCACCTAGATGATAACTAATTATTCTTTACTTTTAGAGGAAATAAAATGAAGATCTTAATCTCCCATAAAATGGATTTTACAACCCTCCGATCACCTTTATAATCAAGGGTCAGATCTAATCCCATGTTTAAAATAAAAACATTCACGCATAGGTAATTGGTTCTAGTTACTAGCTGATCTGATTTGATTGCTCCTAAGTGAGACGTTGGTTACCAAAGCCAATGTCGGTTCTTTGTTTAAACTGAAATTTTGTAAAACATGCTATTTGTGAAGCTATTTAGCTCCACAACTCAACAATCTCCCACTTAGATATAAATTATTGCACTATATTGTACATATCCATCCTTGGATCCTTTCCTTGGCATGTTTCTTCCTCTTCAAGTCTCAAAATCGAAGACCAACGAAGTGGAGTGAAGCTCTAACTTCTCCTTTGCCAACATCTTCATTAGCATATCCACAGGGTTCTCATTTGTATGAATTTTCTCTAGTTTCAGTTGTCCATCCTCCAAAACCTGTCATATGAAGTGATATCTCAACTGAATGTGTTTCATTATTGAATGAAATGTTAAGTTATTTTCCAGATGAATCACACTTTAATTATCACTTTGGTACAACCTATAATCATCTTTGTCCTTTCCCAAATCTTCCATGAACACCGCTCATCATTCATATCGTCTCTTTTCTAGCCTCTGTAGCTACTCTGACATATTTGACCTCCGTAGTAGTAGACAAGGCCACAACCTTCTGCAATCTCAAAATCTAGCTAATTGTCGTGCCACCTACTACGATTACATATCCAATGGTGTTTGTTCTATCATCCAAATATCCATCCATATCGAATCAACGTAGCCGCATAAAGAAGTATATGACCCTCCATAACATAAATGCATGTCAGATGTCCCTCTCAAATATCTGAGTATCCATTGGACTACTTTCTAATTCTCTTTACTGGATTGGCCATAAATGCTGCAACTCCCACTTCTGTGTAATGTCTCGGTCTAGTGCAAACCATAACATACATAAGGCTTCCAATATTGAAGCATATGGAACACATGCCATGTGCTCAACCTCCTCATGTGATATAGGACATTGATCTTTGCTCAATTTAAAGTGTTCAACCATAGGTGTACTTACAGGTTTTGAATTCTACATTTTAAACCTTTCCAACACCTTATTGATATATCTCCTAAGACAAACACAATTTCTTGTTCTTCATGTCTCTATGAATTTACATGTCAAGGATTTTCTTTGCATCTCCTAAATCCTTCATTGCAAATGTATGAGCTAAATTTTATTTAAGCTCAATAATTTCTTGCATACTAGATCTTGCAATAAACATATCATCTACATACAAGAACAAAATAATATAGCTTCCATTTTCAAGCTTCTTGAAATAAACGCAATGGTCAGATTCATGCATCTCATATAACCATGCTTATGCATAAAACTATCAAACCTCATATACCATTGCCTCGGGTTTTCTTGAGCCCATACATATATATAAAACTATCAAACCTCATATACCATTACCATTACCTCACACACACACATATACACACAATTAATTAGTGTATATACACTATTTCAAACTAGATTTAAAATGGGGCAAAAATGCTCATACCCAAACAAAGCAACTACAAATGAAGTATAAAAATAGCAACTAAAAATATAAATAAACCCTAGAAGAGGGTCACTAATAGAACAAACAATAAAGTGAGTATTCATCCTTGAGCTTAAGGGGATTTCCATGGCTCCCTTCTTCTCTTTCTCCTCCCAAATCTATAAAATGCAAATAAGAAAATAAGACAAAAAAATGAATAAGGGCTTTTCAAAAGGAAGTTTAGGGTTAGTTGAATCCCTAGATCTAAGGGCTCTAAATGAACTCATCTAAGGGTTGTGATTCAACCCTACAAAAGTTAGGTGAGGATTTGGTGGGAATATGATTTTAAATAAAATGCATGTGTAGCTTGTGAATGGGGCCTCATAAAGGGGTATTAGGAGGTAAGTTTAAATTGTGACCTTAATGTTTAGTTGGTGACTTTTATAAGTTTAAATATATATAATAATAACTAGACAATGTTTATTATAGAGTTAAAAATATATTTGAAATAAATTAATTGATTAGGGTAAATGAGACCTTGACCCTAGGATGTTAAGTCAATAAATGACTTTGGAAATATAATACCAAATTAAGTAAATGATATAATAAGGGTAGTTTTAGCTAATGGCTTGTAAGGGTTATTAAAAAAATTTAACAGAACCCTGGAAGGGATTTAAGCCCTAAATGTTGAATTAAAATAATAATAATAATTAATTGTTAATTAAAATGAATGAATTATTAACTAAGAAATAAATTAAATCTAGTTGAAGGTTATCCGTTGCAACCCATTTAAACAAAAAAAATATTCCGTAATTTTTTCTAACTAATAGTTGGGTTTGTCTTGTGTTTTGTGCAATAAATTTGTGGGTGTTACAACATGTGTAATGTCTGGTCCTGCAGTACAAACCATAACATACATAAGGCTTCCAAGTGTTGAAGCATATGTAACCCATGCCATGTACTCAACCTCCTCATGTGATATAAGACATTGATCTTTGCTCAATTTAAATTTTCAAGCCATAGGTGTACTTACAAGTTATGAATTCTACATTTTAAACCTTTCCAACACCTTATTGATATAATCTTCTGAGACAAATACAATTTCATGTTCTTCATGTCTCTGTGAATTTGCATGTCAAGGATTTTATTTGAGCTCCTAAATATTTCATTGCAAATGTATGAGCTAACTTTTATTTAAGTTCAACAATGTTGCATACTAGATCCTGTAATAAGCATATCATCTACATATAATAACAATTTAATATAGCTTTCATTTTCAAGCTTCTTGAAATAAACACAATGGTCATATTTGCATCTCATATAACCATGCTCATGCATAAAAAACTATCAAACCTCATATAGCATTGCCTTGGGGCTTGTTTGAGCCTATACAAGCTCTTTTTCAACCTACACACAATGATCTCTTTACTCTTGACTTCATAACCAAGTGAGCTCTTTGCATATATATATCTTCCTCCAAATCACCATGAAGGAAAGCCATCTTAACATCAAGTTTCTCTAAGTGCAAATCTTCTACTGCAACTAAACTCAAAACAGTACAAATGGAAGTCATTTTTACTATAGGAGAAAAAATCTCACCAAAATCAATACTTACTTTTTTTGTGTAAATCCTTTTACCACAAGCCTTGTCTTGTATCTTTTCTGTCCACCCTCTTCTTCCTTGATCATGTAAACCCATTTGTTCTATAATGTTCTCTTACCTGCTAACAACTTAACCAAATCCCATGTCTAGTTTTGTTTCAAGGATTCCATCTCCTCATCCATGTCATGCTCCCACTTCTTGTGGGTTTCCTCCTACATTACTTCTTCAAAACTTTCTAGTTCACCACTATCAGTCAATAATAGATAAAATAAGGAAGGTGTAAATCTTTCTAGAGGTCTACTTACCCGTTGTGACCTTCTCACAGAAATCTGGGGTGTCGGAGGCTCATTTTGTACATCATGTACATTTGTATCAACCTCTAACAATGATTGATGTCGGTCATCTATAACCAACGTCATCCCCAAGTGTCGATGTCGTTCCTTCTCTTCTACTACTGACGTCATTTACGGATGTTGATGTCGGTCCTATGTCTATCAACACAAGTTATTGTAACCAACACGGTACCTATAGGTGTTAATTTTAAATCTGAGAATGCATTTTCTTCCACAAACTCTTCCACTAGTTCATCCTTGGGTATCAAAATTTGATCCCTGTACATTCTCTTTTCATTCCACTCAATGTCACAATTCCTGACAATCTTATAATCATCTAAATCCTAAAAAGCGGAATATGAAATCACTATATCCATAACCAATAAAAGTGCATCTCTTGGATTTAACATTCAACTTCTTCATATTTTCTTTATCAACATGCACAAAATCTTTTGAACCAAATACTCTAAGAAAATAAATATCTACCTCTTTTCCAATTCAAGATTCTTCTGGTATTCCACCATCTAGTGCACTTGAAGGCCCATGATTGATTAAATATATTGTCATGTTTATTGTTTCTTCCCAAAACTGTAAGGATAATCCAACATGTATCCTCGTGCTTCTTGCACATTCCATGATGGTTTTGTTCATTCTTTTAGCCACACAATTCTCATGTGGTGTTCTAGGAACCATTCTTTCTCTGTGTATTCCATTCACTAAACAGTAATCATTGAAAGCCTTGTTGTGGTACTCACCACCATTGTCAAATCTAAGACATTTTAACTTTAAATTTGTTTTATTTTCTACTGAGGTCTTTCCATCTTTTAAAAGTCTCAAAACATCATATTTACGCTTTATACAATAAACGCATACTTTTCTTGTGGCATCATCAATGAAAGTCACATAATATTGAGATCCTCCATGAGAAGCTACAGGCTAGTCCCCACACATCCGAGTGCACAAGCTCCAATTTTTCTCCTTATTTGTTGCCCCAACTTTAAGAAATATCACTTTCTTTTACTTTCCAAATATGTATTACTCACACAAATCAAGATCTACATTTTCAAATCTAATAACTTACCCTTTGCCTTTAATATTTGCATTCCCTTTTTACTCATATGGCCTAGCTCGATTATTCCACATGCTTGCATACGAATCTGAAATAGATAGCATAGAAAATGAATTAGTAATACAAGTAGACAAATACAATGTTACTACCTTATTGCCTCTTGCCACAACAAGAGCTCCCTTGGTTGGAGTTGGTTGTGAATGTAACCATGCAACTAGCTTCATATAGTTGTCCTGCAAAAATTATATTTCTCCTGAAGCTTGGCACATGCCTCACATCTTTAAATATCCATGTATTTACATTATACAATTTTAGATGAAATTCCCTTTACCAATAATATTGCATGGTTCATCATCTCCTAAATAAACATGCCCAAAATTACCTTGGACATAATTTCTGAAATAACCCTTATTAGGGGTAGCATGGAAAGAAGCTCCTGAATCTAAAACTCATTATTCTATTTTATTATCCAAAGAGAGAATAAGGGCATCTTGCATTACCTTAGTTGTAACATTTGTCTCTTTACCTTTGTCTGGTATATTCTCTTTTTTTTCCTTGAACCAACAATCCTTATTTACATGTCCTTTCTTTCCATAATTCCAACAAGTTATTCCTCTACCTCTGGATTTAGATATGCCATTCTTAGACTTTGATTTCCCATTATTCTTACTCTTGGATCTCTCCTTCTACCTTCCCTGATTTCTACATTCAAATCATTTCCAGATGATGACTCTCTTGTACTTTTCTTGCATATTTCTTCATTCAAGATTATACTAACCACATCATCAAACTTCAAAATATTAGTAGCAAATGTTGTATTACTAACAACCATTACCAAGTTATCCCAACTATCTGGCAAAGAACATAAGAATAAAAGTGCTTTCACTTCATCATCAAACAAAATATTAACCAATTTTAATTGATTTACAATAGAATGGAAATCATTCAAATGGTTTGATACAAATCCACCTTCTTGCATTTTGAATTAAATAATTTCTTCATCAAATAAAATTTATTTGAAGCACTTAGTTTTTCATATAAATTAGCTAAAGATTCCATCAAATCTACCATGGTTGTTGCTTTGATAATATTTGAAGCTACAAATCTTTGTCGAGGATCAATCTTATAGATCTAAGATCCTTTCTGTCAAGAATCTTCCATTCTTCATCAGTCATCTTTGTAGGCTTTACACTTGCATTCAATGGTAAGTATAAATATTTGTATGATACGAGATAATCTTCCACTTGCATCTTCCATAATTGATAATTACGACTGTCAAATTTCTCTACTTTGTATTTATTATCTTTTGTCATTGTTTTGTTCCACTCAATTAGAAATCCCTCTGTGAGTAAATTTGTCAACACACAAAACCCTAAAACAAAAAAAAAACTCTGATACCAATTGTTGGGGTTAGACACACACCAATTTTATAGATCTATATTCAATTTAAGCATACAAGCAATAAACATGGAAATTAAACCTAGAAGAAAAATACACAAGATATAATGTGGTTCACCCAGTGTGGGTTATGTCCACCAAGAAATAGCCAATCTATTATTCTTTGCTTTACTAGAGGAAATACAATGAAGATCTATAATCTTCCACACCTCACACAGATGTATAATACTTTTCCTTCACAAGCTTCTCTAAGCTCTCTCCAAGAATATCTTCTTACAATTATCTCTATTCTTATCTTCTAACCCTAGTTTTCTAGCTTATAAGCATATACAAACATTATGGCAACTTAGTTATGCATTTACAACCCTCTAATCACCTTTATAATCAAGGTTTGGATCTAATCCCGTGTTTAAAATAAAAACATTCATGCATAGGTAACTTATTTTGGTTACCTAATCGATCTTGGTTGCTCCCGGTGACTAACGTCATTGCTACTTGATCGACGTCGCACATGTGTAAACTTTGTAAGTTTGTAAAATATGCTACTTGTGAACCCATTTAGCTCTACAACTCAACATGATGTTGGGATATTTTTGGGATGGATTAATGTGATTAATTACGTCAACATTTTAGACGTCTACTGATGGTAATAACTATTGATTTGTTATGAAAAATAAAATCATCGAGATAATTTAGGATGAATTGTGATTTGAAAAATAGTGCCAAAGGTATTGTGATATGAAAAATGGTCGTACCACCTAGTTGTCTAAAAACACTGCATTGGTTTAAAAATACCTATGAAATGACAATCTCACTATAAGAACCCTTATCGAGATAATTAACTCAAATAAAGCAATTTTTGGGAACTATGTAATGGACATTCTCATTAAATTTTCAACTCCCTTTTATTGTAGATGATTGGGACCTTGTTCAAGGACCACATTAAGTTCCACTTTCCCTCTTTCCCTAGGTGGTTCTTGGATGTCCTTGCACTATCCTATCAACTCTTAATATTCATGGACTGAAACATGTTTTCTCTTTTTGGATTTTTATTTCCATTTAAGAGAAAAAAATATTTTTGGAGAAGCGAAAGACAATTTCACGTTTAAGATCTTTTCAATCTCCATTGGTTCATTTTTTGTAGGAGAAGGGTACCAATAGTTGAGATCCATAACTTTAGGGGTGTGTAGCACCACTCAAAAGACATTTTTCCCCTCAAAAATGGTACACTCGCATAGTTCATCAAGTCCTCAAGTCCTATAGGTGTTTGACTTTCACAATGACACATAGAATGATCAATCACATTTTTCTATTCAACCTCTTCCTTTTATCATTTTACCTACTTGGACCAATAGTTATGACTCAAATATCATTAATTTATAAGTAAAATCACAAAAAAAAGTCAGTTCTTACTTGAAAAAAAAGTTAAAAACAATGCATTTAAAACATTTAAGCATGTTTAATGTTGTTACCACCACCATTGCCTCCCTCCTTCATTGATAATCATAAGTTCATTGTGGAGGTGTTATTTTGTTGTTGATTATCATGAACATTATTATGGTGGGAGTAAGTGGTGTGCTTTCACACCATCACAACGTGCAAATGTTTTTTTGCACCCAAGAGTTCATTTTCTTTTCTTGTTTCCATAGTTGTTTACAGTTATTACGATCTATGCTCTATTTTCTAGAATGTTGGGGCATATTTGAGTTTGCATGATTGGAATAAAATGTTTGAAATGATGTATGATATCTTAAATATAAAACTCATGAAGTGTGAAGTGAATGTGTTGTCATTCCATTTTATTATTGTAGTCTTTGAATTTGTTATATTAACATAAATCTTAACTCTTTCCACTTTATTGGTTTATGCTTATAGATCTCGGTGTAAGGATGCTTATGGCCTTGTTGTAATTGAGGAGTAAATTGGGATCGATTTTGGATTTGGTAGATTGAGCGCCACATAGTTATTGCGAATAATAACCTGCATAGAAATTGGAGTCTTCACCGTGAACTGTACATGATCAAGTTCTTTGCATCGAGATCGGATAGACATCAAAGTTGTGAAGGATTGTATTCGGATTTTATTTGTATGGCAAAGTACAAATATCTACTGGACATCTTGTGATTGAAGAATTCTTGTGTTTTTTATTAGTGAATTGTAAATTCAATCATCCTCTCCCAGGCTTAAAACTCATATGCCTCCTCTTTTTTGTGGTTGGTTGTTCTTAGATACGGTGTAGATTCATGCAAAGTCTAAAGGTGTGTTTTTTATTTTAGAGTCATCAAAGTGTTAGAGTTACTTTCTAAAAAAATATTTATTTTCTTTGTTAAGTTCAAAGTCTTATCAAATTGTCAATATATTGTAATTTTTTTTGTATGTCACTCAAGATTAAGCCATTGTGTTTGGGTTGTTTTAATTAGTTTTATCAAAAGACAAGTGTCGATATAGAGTTTCACATTAAATGCGTCAATTATTATATTGTAAAAGTCAAATATTAATGTGTCAAAATAGTCATTGTCATTTTCATAGTAAAATGTTCAAGTCGTTAATTTGAGTCAAAATTGTCATTCAATGTTATTTTAGACCTTATGGTCTATTGTTTAAAGTGTGATGTAATAATGTCATTTGTATTGTAAAAAATGAAGTCTTAAAATTTTTAGTCAAATTGTCATATCAAGGTGTCATGTTAATTTTGTAGTTGTCAAAAATTAATTTGAAAAAAATCTTCATGAGAGCATTTTCGGTGTTACTCGACATCCAAGCCCAAATCAAGCAGGGGCATTTCAAATTGAGTTCCATGATCAAATTCAACCGAGTTAAACAACACGCCTCCGGAGGTGAAGGCAATAGAGGAAGGAGGGTGATCAACACCTCTCATCATCACCAATGATGGGGTCGCATACGACATTGGTGGCATCTTTTTATATTATTTCAGTTGTTTGCTTTGAGTGGCGTGCAAAATAAAATGGTATGTGATTTCCTTCCCCGTTTTGATTCAATCGCGGAGAATGTGCATTTTGGAACCTACAAACAATCAATTGTATAGGAAGGCGATTGAACTAGAGTGATCTATGATTGCGAGAGATCCTTCAATTTTCATACTTCTAACATCGATTGGTCGGTGAAATCTAGTGTTCACTAGAAGTGAAAGTGGGAACTATTGAGTTTGCATATGTAGGTGAATCGATGGAAGTGTGATCATCAGTATGGAGTTCATATTTTTTACTGTGGTGAAGCAGATTGGTCATGTGTAGCAAGATCTAGACAACAAGATCCAAGCCAATAATATGCAGACCTAAAATTATGCGAGAGGCATACAATTTTGTTTCTAGTTTTTCAGATGTGCTTTCTTCCCATGTAAACACTAAGGGGGAATGTTAGGAATTACTTTAGTGTTCACATTAATGTACGGGTGAATATAACGTATATGAGATATCTTGGGAATATTGTTTGATATGTTGTTGAGTTGGTTAACAACTTGTATAAGATAGGAATAAGTAGTTTTGAGAGGTTCCTTAATAATAGGATATCTTCTCCTATATATATGTAACTATGTCCCATAGTAATTAATGAGAACACTAAAGTAATTACTAATAGTTTATGCTTATAGATCTCGGTGCAAGGATGTTGGTGTCCTTGTTGTAATTGAGGATTAATGGTGAATTTTTGTTAATCATTACATATATTTCTGTGAGCTTATACACGACATAAACTTTGAAGTATGCACAATTTTTTTAACTAGGAATGAATTAAAGACCCACATCAATTTTCTTCACTATGTTATCATAGTGTTTTGGTTTTGTGGAATATTTAGGGCATATTTGAGTTGCATGATTGGAATTAAATGTTTAAAATGATTTTTGTTAACTTAGGGATAAAACCCGAAGTGTGAAGTAAATGTTTTGTCATTCCATTTCAGGATTGTACTATTTGAATGTGTTATATTAACTTAAATCTTGCAACTCTTGAACCATTTTATCATTTTTGCTTATACATCCAAGTGCATGGATGTTAATGTATTTTGTAATTAAGGAGCAATTTTTATTTTGTGTACATTATTAGATAACTTGTCTATGAGTTTATACACTGCATAAATGTTGAAGTGTGCACATTTTGCAAACCATGAATGAATTAAAGACCCACATATAATTTTTCAAATTTTTAGAATATTTGGGACATGTTTGAGTTGCATGATTGAAATAAAATGTTTGAAATTAGGTTTTTTTATCTTAGGGATAAAACCTATTAATGTTTAATAATGTCACCATTGCTAACCGCCCTAACTTCCTTGACTAATAAATATGAAGTGATTGCCTTAACAAACTATTTAGACACTTGTAAAAAGGAAAGAGATCATCTAATAGAAACATTTTTCATTAGAATCTCTCGTAATGTTATAATACGTAAATATGGTTTATGGTTTAGTATTTTATGAAATATTGAGAGCATATTTGAGTTGTATAATTGCAAAAAAATGTTTGAAATGAGGTATGTTATCTCAAGAATAAGACTCATATATGTTGGTTTATTTTGGAGTTGTTTATGGTTCTTTAAATTTGCATGTTTGAAACTCTTACAACTATTTCTATTTTGATAGTTTCATCTTATAAAGCTCAATGTTTACTTTGGGATATATAAGTTGAAACTACTAAAGTGGAAAGAGCTCATTTAATATAAACATTTTGCACTAAAATGTAAAATTTGTAATGGGTAAGCTAACAAGAGATTATTTAATTTTAATCATGAATGAGAAAAAATATTACATTTTATGAGAAAAGTAAATGAAAATAGACCTCACTTCTAACATTTTAGTTTAATCGTGGAGCTCTTTCAATTTTCAGCTTAAATCTCTCAAACGTGTCTCTTTAGCTTCTTTTTTTTATTGTGGAACAAGTTATTAGATTTATAATATCTTACTGACTCTTTGCACTTTACTAGTATCTCGATTATAGATCCTAGTGTAAGAATGCTTTTGCTATATGAAAACATACCTCACTTCTAACATTTTATTTCAATTATGCATCTCTTTCTATTTCCATCTTATAGATCTTAGTTTCAACTTAAGATCCCAATTCTAACATTGTAGATAATTCATACAACTTGAAAGCACCCTAAAATTTACAAAGCTAATAACAAAGCTAATCAAGGAAGGCTAACACCATTGCCACCTAATAACTAAGGCTCTAAGTCTAGGAATGTGACATTAAGATAGAAGCTTAAAGGAATGCTTAACTAACATGAATCTAATTCAAAAGCTAACTAAACATGTCTACTAATATGATAAATTACCTAACATGGGGCTAAATAGACCTAAGAGGAAATCAAATTGGTATGGTTATGTAATGCCCACATTTTCAACACCAAAATACAACAGACATAATAATAGGATAAAATTTTTTTGGCTAACATTGCTTGATACATAACATCACATAGGATCACTTAGGATAATGTATAACACATGATATGTTTGTGTAACCATGGACCCACATATATAACATGAAACACATGATGCACATCAAAGCCACATGTCCAAAAATGACAAGGTACAACAACGACCCACGACAAGATACACTTACTCACAGGCACTTCCCACAACACATCATTATTCATGGTGAAATATTTATTTCAATCCTATTTTTATTAGTTGACTATAATTATCGAATGGGACCCTTCATTCCTTTACAACTAGGTTGAATGTTTTTGGTTTAACATTTCACCTATAGTGGTTCCTTTAGAATTTGCTTGTTTCTCTTATGGAAATAACTTTATATAGCTTGATTGTGATTAAGAACGTATATACACACATGCGCCTTCTAATATTTGACTTAAGGATTTGTTTGAGAGAATTTGTGTTTACTTGGTTTGGAAAAATACTCTCATTACAAGGAGGAAAATTCACAAGAAAAAAATGAAGGCTACTAGATCAATAGAAAACCTATCCCGAGTTCATTTCATAACATTGTTTAATACTAACAATACATTATTTTAATCTTCAAGTTATTACAACCAGCTATGTAGGTTAACTAATTAAGTGGTATCATTCTTGATTCATAATTCATTTCTCCAATTAGGAATTCATATTTTCACAATCATATTATGCATGGAAGGGTACATTACACCTATGTTCCCCTTATAGATATTTTTCTTTGAATTTAAATGACAAATTTCACATTTCAAACTACTTTTGTTTCATCATCTTAAGGATTTGCTCTCAATAGAAATAGGTTAATTACACATTTCAACCATAAATTCCACTTCCAGAGTGATCCTAGATTTAATATATTCCTATCTATGCCAAGGGTTCTACAAACTTTTACAAGTCCAACTAGAGTGTAATTTCCTTAACTCACAAGACCTTGGCTACAACTAAAGTTATCCCATTCTCAAGGCTACATTTTATTATTTCATTAGCATCGTTGTTTAATCCACATTTATGCAAATAAAGCATGTGATCATGCATCATATTTGGTTTTTCAATTTATTAGGTTGTTGTATTATTCATGGAGCTCTACTTTATCACATTCATCTTATGATCACATTTGACATTTTAGTTGGTTTTGACATCGCTCAATGGTGTACCATTTTCGTAGCGGTCATTTCTTAGTTTAATATTATTTACCCTTTTACTAACCACATTTACATGGTTACTTTGGTCTTTATTAACATCATTTTGGAACAAATGTAATCCCTATAACACTTACGAAACACCTAGGGATTTAAGACTACAAGGAGTACGACCTCGCACAAGACAACTCATTTCAATGCTCTTGGACATGGAAATACAAGTGTATATTGAAAGAGAGATATCCTAGACAACCTTATGCATTTCAAAAGTCTCCTAAGGACCTATTTCAATTGTTGGGTAAATACGCAAGTAATTCGACACGTAGTCTCCACTCACATAATTTAGATCTCACAAGAGATCAATCAAATGTACAACCACCAACTATCTTGCAAGGCTTTGGCCACCCACTAGGGTACCAAGGGAAATTACACATAATAGGGTTAAACTTATTTAGGATATGGTCATACCTGCAACACCTCGACATGATCACCTCACTCGTGCCAATATGATAGGTTTCACAACATATATGCACCACATCATAAAATATTAAGGAAATGGGTCCTTAATAAGACGTCTTAGGTGTAAAGCATGAAGGTGATTAATGAGATCAGAGTATTTTGTTAACACGATCAATGTTTTATACCCTGTAAAAAGAATCAAATGGGGGAAGGAATGACAATAGGCATTATAACTCGTTCTTTTAATTTTGTTAGTTTTGATGAGAGGAGATTCTACCTAGCATTGTGGGTGTTAAGGAAATATACCAATAATTAACATAACAAAATATTGGTTTAATATCTTTATAACATAGGTACAACATTGAGTACAACTTCACATCCAATTTGACACTATAAAATATACCACATTTGTATTTCTTTTTCAAAATATACAAAGAACAATTCTTCGAAAAATAATACATATAATTATTCTATGGTAATACATGTATTACAAGATGAATATAACTTTACAATGACAACTCATTAGTTACAACATATCACATCCATAAAATTCCTCTTGTTCGGAGTACCTGCAACCAATGTTGTGTTAGTCCTAGGACTGAGTATGGAAAACCCTTACACTCAAGCACAAACAAGACATTCATCATTTCAAGTAATTTCAAACAAAGTACAAAGAGAGATAGGGATAAGGAGAGAGAGGAGAGATAATTAATTTTACACATTCACACTTCCACATTCAGTTACATTTTTTAAGAAAAGAGAGAGTAGGGAAGAGAGAGAAACTATAAAACATTTTCTTTTCTATTCACAATTTTTTTGTCCATTTCTCAATTCATACCCATTTCCATTTTATTTCAACGCATCTGCATTTTTAATCCATTCATATTTCCAAGACCAACCAAAATTTCATATTTAATTTAAGAGAGAGATTGAGAGAGAACACTATAAATTGCAAAATCCATTCATACAAAGTAATTTATTAAATAATTCTCTACACACACTGTAATGCTATGAAAAAGGGTTCATGAGTAATTGACAGAACCAATGGGATCCTTAGAAATATTTTCTAGCTTAAGTTGTGAGTGTGCAAAATTGACCAAAACAACTAAAGTGCTTATAGTATGGTTTCCAAAACCATTCGTTTTAAGTTCAAACATAAATTTCATTGATTCTTACCTTCTCCCTTATAAAAAAAGAACTCGTTGGATTCGATGGAATTCAATTACGTTAAACAAGGCTCAATTTATGAAGGTAACTTGAGACCAAATATCATAAACAAAATCAAACACTTTTGTTGTACGATGACTAGTAGGCCCCAACATCCACCTGAAATTCTAACTTACGAAATTATTTTTATGAAACTGAGAGTTGGTTTCAATTCTCACATAAGAGTGTTAGAGGTAGGTGAAGGTGTTTTCCAGTTACACCAAATCGATACGACATTCGTAAGACAAAAATGATCACAATTTCTTAAAGTGGGAACGTCGCCAAAAGTGACTGAAGTGTTGAAAGGGTATTGAATCTCACATTGTTAAGGCATCTAATCGAGTTAGTCATCTTGGTTAAGAAAATTCATGGTCTTGGGTTGACATGGATCTTGTTTGAGGTTTTGGTTGTCATTAACTGTTCGATATGGCGCTCCATGTGCATGGTTCCAAAGGCCTTTTTTTTTTCTTAAAAGTTTAAAGATAAATATTTTTGGGAAAGGTAAAAGCCATATCATTCATTCTAATTTGTATTTCTTCTTTACCATACAACATACTAAAATCCAACACTAAAAATATATATGAAATGTTTAGTTTGAAGCAAGTGAGGAAGAGTGATCCATACCTTTTACGCTAATCCCACGATCCCCACATTTGACAAGACCGCATCAACTTTAGGCAATAAAAAATAATTTACTGAGATTGTAAGACAAAAATATAGGTAGGGTTTTGAAATCTTGTTTGTGTTTTTCAAAACATGTCGAGCCACCTCCAAGAAATAATTATGCTAGCACAATAATGAGTCCCGTGTAAAACCAAAAAGTAGATCTGGATCTAGTTTTATTTCAGTGAGCCAACAACCCAATTCGGTGAATACCCAAAAAAATACAAGTAAATATATGACATCCATACTAGATAAAATACACCACATAGTGGAAAATAGCAATTGTTTAGTCCAGTCACCCAACAAGATGAGTTGACCACCACAAGGTTGTCCCTACAAACCCATTTGTGCAAAGACCAATAATTGTGTCTCTTCATGAGACCATACACATTTTTTTAAAGAATTTTTCAAAACAATTCTCATGGCTTGTCTAGATTTCCCATTTTGGCACATGGAAGAAAACTAGCAAAGAAAATCAGTTTTCCAATATGCTTTGTTGGATTTTTGTGCCCTGTCTGAATCAATGAGGCAACATTTGTTTCACATGCAAGGCAGCAAATGGAAAACCAGAGGGTTCCACACAGAGGAAGAGTGAAAGAGACAAATATTGCGAGAGACAAAGGTGGGATAACAGAAAGGGCACTACCAAATGTCTAAATCAATACAAAAACCACTCTAAATAAAATACAAAGAGCATGAAAACGTGTTGCACATGTTATAGTGCACATAACACAGATGTTTAGGAGCAGAAGAAGTAAATTAATACAACTAGAGAATACACCTAAGTGAAGCACCTCCTAATCCTCTATCTTATTCATCCTCTACATACAACAAGCCAGTGGCAGGCAGGAGTTTCCTTTCAATTTAGAGGCAAATGAGACCACTTCAGGTATAGAAATAGATCCAGGATCAGTTAGTTTGTATATAGAAGAATGAAGAGATATTGGGATTACAAATTTCTCTTGTGTGCAATGCGTTGATTTACCCCATAATGGTACGTAGTTTAGGATGACTATAGGTGAGAGCTCTATTTAGCATGGTTCCCCAACATGTTCAATTTATTTGATTTAGAGATTCCAGAACTGCACTCACTGCAACTATCCAATTACTGCTAAATTTACAACTTAAACTTGGGTTTCATTTGTTAACGCCTCTAGATCTCCAATAAAGTGCTTGAATTATTGTGCATGGAAAATGACAGGTCTAAAGGTTTTCCAAGATGTGTCTCTCTCCACACTCTATCCAAGGTTCTTGAGTTTTCATAGGTTGTCACTATGCTAACGATGTGAAATGGCCAGGTTGGATACCTTTTTGTTGCATAGAGTGAAACAAGAAAATTATCTTGTGAAGAGACCCATGCCTACCACTTACTTGCCATGCCACGAAAAGCGCACTTCCTTTCCCTCATTATGAGGATCCATTTTTTAAAAATGGGTTAAGTAGAAACCACCATGATTGGAGGGGGAGGAAGTGGGGCATTACAGATTACTACTCCAAACAAGGTGAAAAGGCCTATCTAAATGATTACTTGGTTATTTTGGATATCCATCTACTAACCTTGTTGAAGGTTTAGGCAAGGATTGAACTTGGTTATAAATCATATTTATTATATGAGATGCAAATCAAAGCATGGTGTAAAGTTGGAAGGTAGTACTTAGTCTTATTTATAGTTTTTCCTTTGAGGAAAACTTGCATCTTGGTGCATGTGGGACTAAAAGTACAAATAAGATTTAGAATTTCTAATCATGATTAAGATTTGTTAATCATAATTAGTGAATTACCAAGTGATTAAGAGGTGTGGAGCCTTAATCAACCACTTAGGGTCAACTAGGAGGCTAGGATAAGCTTTTGAAGCTTGTTGAGACGTTGTGGAGAGAAGTGGGGTGATTTTGAGTGGTTGGAAGAGGGGTTTAAGCTAATATTAGGGCATATTGACCAAATCAAGGGCAAAATAGGCTTAATTAGCCCATAATCACTAATTTTCTGTTTTGAAGAGGATTGTGACTTATGGTTTGCCGTAAAGTGGCATCCTAAACATGAAGGGGTTATATAATCAACAAAGCATTGTTAATTGGCTAAAGTGGTAAGAAACATTAGTTAATTAGTGAAAATCACTAATTATAATAGAATTGGCAAGAATGGGAATGATTTACATGTGTTTGGCAATAAGATTGCAAAAGCGGAATTTAGGTGTCTACAAAATCTTTCCAATTTTAATTATTATATTATATTTCAATATGATTTGTGTATATGCTCTAAAGTAGATTGATGAGTAGAGTAGTGTTTAATGTGCACAAATATGGTGATGGTCGATATTGGAGAATGTAGAACACGATGGAAACAACTTTTAGGGAGGTTTGCTTAACTCATTAACTTTATGACCCATAATATTACTTGTTAAGAAATATTGTTGCGATGAAGCATAAACATTGCATTATCATTTTTTCTAGTTTAGCCTACTAAAAATGTGTAAACACAATATGATACATATTTCATTCAATTATTCCTTATAATACACAAAATGTTAGTTGAGAACAATATATTACATAGTTTTCTTATTTAATCAACTGCAAAAGAAAGTTTAACTTATGTTTTTTTAACATTGTAAGTGCAACTATAGACTATCTTGTAGAACATAAAGCAAATTTTAAAACATAAATCTATAACATGCAAGATGGAAATAATGGACATTAGACTTGATTCCCTACATTTGAAGAACTTAGATTTACATTGGAAGAAC
Organism: Taxus wallichiana var. yunnanensis; assembly: GCA_018340775.1. Lineage (NCBI taxonomy): Eukaryota > Viridiplantae > Streptophyta > Pinopsida > Cupressales > Taxaceae > Taxus > Taxus wallichiana. Next base: position 213,008,736 of record CM031237.1, on the reverse strand, counting down.
TTGCATTTGAAGATGGTTGTTTGTTGTTGGAATTCATGACCATGTTCACTGAAGGGGGCTTCCAACAAAGAATGTTGCATGTAGAGAAAGAAATCAAGCTAATGATGTTTGTTATGTCTCTTAAATTATGATGTCCTTTTGGTAGAGGGTTCATTTCTCTACTTAAACATATTTGCCTCTTTGATTCCCTTCACACCTTCTCAAATTATCTTTTATTTTTATCATGATCCTTCTTTTTTGTCTCTTTATTTCCTTTGTGTAATCCTTTTCTACTCATTCCTCTTCCTTTTAATTTTATTTTCAAACTTAATTTTCTATCTTATTTCCTTTTAGTGCTCGGAAAACTTTCCTCTCTTCAATTTGTGTTATATTCTTTGCCTTTTCTTCAATATCCTTCTTACGTGTCTCTTAATCTAAAATATTGTTTGTATTCATCTAATGTGAGTAGTTGGGATTATCTACTCAGCCTAAGCTTATTTTTCCTAATTTTTAACAACCCTCTCAACTAGAAATTTAAGAAAATATGACAATGACAATGATTTTTTGTTCATTTCTATTTGATTGTAATCTATATTATCATATGTGTCAAGTACTACATCCTCATTTTCACCCATATATGTTATTTCATTAGATATTTCTTTTGCACCCAAATTTGCATAATAATGAACAAGTTGAGTTGAGAGAGGAAGAGGCGTCGACACAAGTGACATAAAAACATATATTTGGTTGGAATCAAAATTAATGCTAAGGTTTGTTACAACCTCCTTCACTCAATCTAGTGGTTTACTTGAGTAGCAGACTTAATCCTTGGTTAAAAGAAAAAGATGCATCACATTCATTAGAAGGGTCAATCAATTCATCTTCAATTATTGGTGCTTGTTGAGGTTGAAATTCATGAGTTTCATGGTTGTTGTTTAATACTTGGATACGAAAATCCTCTGCATTTGTTTCCTATTGTCCCTCAAGAATAATTTTTTCTTTCTTGTGCTTTAAATATTGTTGTATCACCATTACAATAGCTTGGATTTCTTCATCATTAAAGTTTTCCAACCTCGTGATATTTCAACAACAGTAACTTCTTCTTCTACATAAAATGTATGACTTGGAATCATGTCATTGGCTAGTACATCGAGGATGAGGGGTCATATACTTATCCTTCTACAATGAGATATAATATTGTCAGGATTTAACATAATCTTGAAATCCAAGTTGCCCAAAGTGTAAAATTCTTGTTTGCTAACATATATACCATGATTATTATCCATTCACGATTTTCTATAATCCTTAAATTAGGACTTAAATGGACCAAGTATGTTTGCATCTAATGGTTATAGTTTGTGGCTAGTGTGTGTCGATAATGTAATAAGCTCAATCCCTAAATCTCTTATTTCTTCAAATTTTGGTAGTGTCATATGACTACGGTGACCATCAAATACGAGATATTGATTTGTAAGTGAAACTTGTAGTCGCTAAATCACACACTTACTATGTACATCTAGCCTCTAAATACTTCATTTATGTGCATGATTCTTAAACAAGAGATCTAGTCATTAACAACCCTTTCACCTTGATCTCGCATTGATTTTATCATTTTCATCTTTAGTGTTTGTTTTTTCGGATTGAAAACTTATAGTTTTGCATACCATTTGACATCTTACTCAACTTTGATTTCATTGTTTATCCTTTTGAGCATCCTATACGGGACTTCCTATTAGGGACAAGAGCACTGAGCATTATTGTTCCCTTTGGGTGCCTTTGTCCTCTTTGTCTCTTTTTTGATCTTTCGGATGTTACTTATTTCTTATCTTCTTATATCATGCTTGGTAGTCCTTTCACTTGTTAATGAAGGAGCTAAAGCAAGGAATCACACACACACACACACACATACATCTTATTTAACCTCATTAAGGGGGAAAACATTCAAGAGGCACATACATCTACAAGGAGATAATATTTTCTATCTACTACAACAATGCCTTCATTTTGCACTGCATACTTCACTACATAGGAGGGTTCATTTTGAATTCCATATCACATCTTTTTATTTTGAATTATTTTGAATTCCATATCACATATTTTTATTTAGGACAAAGTAGTTCTGACCCATTATCTCTTTGTGTGGTGATACTAGAGTGTCCGAGCTTAAGGAACACTATTCCAATCACACACACACACACACACACACACACACACACACACACACACACACACACACACACACACACACACACACACACACAATAACTACTTTAAGTCTAAAATGAATTGTAACGCTTGGTGAAAATCACATTGGGGTGATTGTCGAGGTTAGTTTAACTCAAGAATATACATATTTTTATTCATCTAATGTTTGCTTGAGTATTGTGCAGGTAGCTAGGGTTTATTTTATAGGTACATGTGCAAGACAATAAATTTGATGTGACTTACAACAAATAAGGAGCAAAGTGAGCGACACATAAAGAACCAAATCTAGAGCCACTTCAAATATACCAACACCCATATCAAACATTAGCGCCTGGGTGACCCTGTCCCATTCTAGGTGGTTGTGTCCTGTCAGTTTCTAGATTACAATTGTAGACAAAAGCTTACATAGTCCAAAATCTACCTTTCTAGACCAATCTCGATCTGATTCAATCTAGACCTACATTTACAAACCAAGTCATTCTACAAACCCTATATCACTCTTGCTTACTTTTTTATCTTGATTTTCTTGAATATTGTTATATTTACTTAATCAACATTGTCCTTATATTTATTTGATCAACATTATCCTTATCTTAGATTTAAATTTTATATATCATTTGGTAAACCCGACAACTATGTCCATGCCTCAGATTCATTTCCCTTTTCCTTCTTCTTGTGAGATCACGGATAATTCTTCTACTTTCATCCCCACATGTGCCCTATTCCCGAACATCATCAGATTTGAATATATTCTTGTTACTACACAACATCCACCTCACTTTATTTTATTGGCCCCTCCATGGAATGAAATGTGCCTAGGGTTATTGGGGCTCGTTTGCCGAGGAGAAGTATATAAGGAGCTAGGAGAGAAAGGAAAGGAACTTTTTGTTGCATACATTTTAGCCTCCTTCACGTGTAGTTGTTGTTTTTTGCATCTCTACAACTTGTGGAGTGAAATCCCACAGGACCCTAGCTTCGGTGGTGAGAGACCGTCCCTAGCTAGTAGGGCATTCTTGGTAGTGAGAGATCTACCCTAGTCTGTCATTTTGGAGCCGTTTTAGGGTTGTGCTACAGAGATATTACCAGAGGGTTTAGAGGAAGGGTTTGAGGAATTTTGGGGCATTTGGGGAAGATAATCAGAGGGGTTCCAGATCAGACTTACGGCAGCCATTTGGGTTGGGCTTAGCATCACTTTGAAGGTGCCTCCATCATTTTTGACCCCTTTCCAAGCGAGGTGACTTGCAGCCTTTATTTGGGGGTTTTCAGTTGGCCATTTTCAGATCTGAAGGTGGAAATATTATTTCCTATATCTGTTAATGTTATTTCCAAAGACCCTTATTTTTGCTCTTGTATTTAGAGAGTTACGAACCTCTGAAGTTTTCCAGCCACCTAGGGCATTCTGTAATTTTTTCTAGCAGCAATATATTATTCCAAAAATTCCAAAAAATGTTTTTCTAGTGTTTATTATTATTATTGCAAGCTTCCCTCAAAATTTCATGCACTTTGGGAAAATATTTTGTGAGATATCAATTTAATACCATTGTTGTCCTAGTTGGTCATTTTCAGTAAAAATCAGAAATTTTACTTTGCTGCAAATTTTCATATATTTTGTGCATTTTTAAGTGGTATCCCATAAGGGATATTTAGTGGTATCAGAGTAGTTGTTTCTCCAGCTGTTGGGATTGAAAGATGGGGGACAAGAGACAGTGAGGATATAGGGGTAGATCTGATGAAACAATTGTTCACCAACATGGTAAAAAGCGTAGGAGACTACCAATCTCTATTTGAGCCAGCTCATTGAGAGATTAGCACAGGACATGTTTGATACTCATGTGGAAAGAGGAGAAAATAGCAATAGGGGACAATATGGTCAAAGAGGTGAGGGTGGACATTCAGGACAGCGGTCCCCCCATTCTTCTACCAGGCCTCTGGGGTTTCACGAACCTTCTTTCTTGAAGGATCCGGAAGTTTCATAGGTACGGCAACCAGGGGATATTGTAGATGAGGAGTCTTGTTGGGAAAGGTACCAGACCTTAAGTGATGGCTTTCGTGACAACATGCCATTCAGGAATATTGCAAAATGAAGATTGGTAGCAGGCCTAGGAGAGATTACAGGCACAGGTACCAGAGATGCAAAGGAGGTTGGGATAGATTTTGTTCCACATTTTGATGGTTCTAAGAAGTGTATTGCATAGTCTTGGGTGTAGAAGTTGAAGACATACTTTGACTTGAATCCTATGCGTGAGGAAGATGCAATTAAGTTTGCAATCTTACATCTAGAGGGAGACGCTCATGATTGGTGGCATCATGGGTTGATTACACAGGGACACATATACATCACGACTTATGTAGAGTTCACAAAGAGGCTAGTGAGTAGATTTGATAAGAGGGACCCCGACAGGTATTTTAGAGAGTTGACTCATTTGAGGTAGACCGGTTCCGTGGATCAGTATATCACCGATTTTAGAGACTATCGGTCATGGTACCTGATGTTACAGAGATGAGGTTGATTTCCCTATTCACAATAGGTTTGACAGATGCTCTCGTTGGATTTGTGAGGGCATTTGAGCCTTCTTCGTTGCATGAGGCTATTAGGAGAGCTCGTGACTTGGAGTTATCCACTCCTAAGTCGAGGTTTCCACCTCGAGTGTAGCCTAAGGGTTTCCCTTCTAGAACCGAGGGTTCGCAGCCGAAGGTACCTCCACCTAGGAAAGATACAACCTGGAGACCATTCGGATCTAGAGAGGACAAGGAGGAATTGAGGTGAAAGAAACTATGTTTGATTTCCGCGCACCTTGGGTTCAGGACACGATTGCAAGGGTAGAGGGAGGGCCAATTCATAGAGGTCTTTGAGGAGAGTGATGGTGATGAGGAGTTGGACACACAACCATTAGAGGATGATGATGATGAGGCATTAGATAGTGCGGGTGTTGAGCAGGATAGCGAGACTTTCCCCAGGAGACTATCGCCACCTTGTCTAGTACCCCGAGGTACAAGGCATTCAGAGTTAGGGGAGTTTTGCAGGGACAATGAGTGGTGGTACTCATTGATAGTGGGGAAACCCACAACTTTATTGATGCCTCATTGGTTGAGAGGTGAGGGTTACAGACAGAGGAATTTGAGGGCTTCAACGTGGTTGTAGCCAATGGAGATTCTATGAGATGCACACGATGGGTTCCCCAATTGAGCATCACGATGGGTAACTATATAGTTACCAATGATTTCTATATTGTTGGTATTGGAGAGACCAACATAGTGCTTGGGGTATAGTGGCTCCATTCCCTTGGTGAGTTTCGGACTAACTTCCAGATGATGGAGCTGAAGTTTAAGTCGAAGGGAGGAATGTGATCTTGAGGGGCTTATCTTTGGGGCACCCCGAGTTGTTATGACCAAGAGGATCGAGAGGATCTATAGGCATGACGATGGGGTGGATTGGGTAGTACATTGTTTGGTTTCGACCAAGAAATCAGAGGATGGACAACAACAGGAGTACCATGTGGATATACAGGGCCTATTGGATAGACATAGTGCCGTGTTTGGTGACATACCTCAGGCATACCTCCAGATAGGGGATTTGAGCATGTGATTGAGCTCGAGGATGCTAGACCGGTGGTCACTTCTCCTTACCATCACCCCAAATGGTTTAAGGATGAGATCGAGAAGACTATACAGGAGCTCATGGATATGGGGCATATTAGACCGAGTTCCAGCCCTTTTGCTTCTTCGGTGGTTTTGGTGAAGAAGAAGGATGGGACCCTATGGATGTGTATGGACTATCGGGCCTTGAATAAGAAGACAATAAAGAACAAGTATCTCATACCACGCATTGATGAGTTGTTGGATGAGCTACATGGTGCAATCTATTTTTGAAAATAGATTTGCATTTTGGATATCATCAGATCAAAGTCAGGGAGCAGGATGTGCATAAGACAACTTTCAGATGCCATTACGGTCACTTTGAGTTCTTGGTGATGCCTTTTGGATTGTCTAATGCTCAGCTACATTCCAGTCTTGCATGAATCATGTGTTCAACCGCCACTTGCGGAAGTTTGTATTGGTTTTCTTTGATGATATTTTAGTCTACAACAGGACTTGGGAGGACCATATCAGGCACCTGGGTGAGATATTGGGGATATTAGAAGCTAATTCGTTATATGTGAAAGCCTCTAAGTGTGAGTTTGGCATGACCGAACTTCTATACTTGGGATATGTAATTGGTGGGGGTACAGTGAAGGTGGATAGAGGAAGATACGGGCAATCCTGGATTGGCCGCCACCTAGGACATTGACACAATTGAGAGGATTCGTGGGGTTGTGCACATACTACCGGAGGTTCGTGAAGAATTTCTCTCGGTTGACTGCTCCATTGACCGATTTGACCAAGAAGGGGGCTTTTGCTTGGTCAGACGCAACACAACAGGTTTTTGATCACCTCAAGGAGGTGATGAGTTCGTGTCCCATCCTCGCATTACCAGACTTCTCCCGCCCATTCATTCTAGAGTGTGATGCATCAGGAGAGGGTGTTGGGGCAGTTCTCATGTAGGATAGGCATCCCATCGCCTATGAGAGTCAGAAATTGAAACCCGTGGAGAGAGGGTATTCAATTTATGACAAGGAGATGTTGGCCATCATGCATGCCTTGGCCAAATTCAGACAGTACCTTGTGGGCAGCAAATTTGTGGTTCATACGGATCACAACAGTTTGAGGTTCTTGGGATAGAAAGAGCTCAACGATCACCAACAAAGATGGGTGAACAAGGTGCAAACATATGACTTTGACATAGAGTACACTAGAGGTAAGAATAATATTGTTTCTGACGCTTTATCTAGGAGGCCTTACCTCACTTCTATGCTTAGTTCTATGTCTGAGATTTCATGGATTGGAAGGCTCATATACTTGTTGAGTATTCCAAAAATCAGTTTGCATGTGAGATCATGGATGGTATTATACAGGACGACCGATATAGAGTAGTGGATGATCTCATTTTCTACAAGGATAGGATTTTCCTTGTACCAGGATCCAAAATGAAGGAGAAGATCCTTCGTAAGTAGTACATGATACACCACTAGTTGGACATCTTGGGTATTTCAAAACATACAAGTTCATCAGGGAGAGATTTGCATGGAAGGGGATGAAGGATGATGTCCTTAATCATGTCAGAGAGTGTATGGTTTGCCAACAAACCAAATCCGAGCATTCTTTCCCAGCAGGATTACTTCAGCCTCTCCCCATTCCCGAATAGAAATGGGAAAGCATATCTATGGACTTTATCATAGGGCTTCCCTTGGTGCATGGGCATAGTTGCATTTATGTTGTAGTTGATCGGTTAACTAAGTATGCTCATTTCTTTTCCCTACCCAAGGGGCACGAGGCAGTGGATGTGGCCGGATCTTCTATACCGGTATTTTTAGGCTACATGGGTTGCCTAAAAATATTATCAGTGATAGGGACAAGATCTTCATGAGCACCTTTTGGTAGGAGATCTTCAGACTAGCAGGTATGGAGTTGACTCCTAGCACTAGCTACCACCCACAGACAGATGGGCAGACAGAGATAGTCAATAAGTGGATAGAAGGCTACTTGTGGAGTTATGTGATAGGACACCAGTGGGCATGGATTAAATGGTTACACATGGGTGAGTATTGCTACAATACCACCTACCAGATGAGCATAGGTATGACCCCTTTCCGAGCCTTGTATGGGTACGACGCCAGGACATTTGTAGATTTGGTATTACCAGATAGCCGAGCTCCCAAAGCTCGAGATTGGTTATAGGAGAACCAGGATATTCTGAAGGCTCTCAGAGAGAATCTTCAGAAGGCACAAAATCAATAGAAGGTATATGCAGATCGACACAGGACAGAGAGGTCTTTTGAGGTTGGGGATCTAGTATTCCTACGTTTACAACCATATAGGTAGTCCTCACTAAAGCAGAAGGGTGTAGAGAAATTGAAACCATGATTTTATGGTCCATACCGAGTAGTTCGTCGAGTTGGGGTAGTTGCATATGAGCTAGAGCTACCAGGAGCATAGTAAGATACATAATATCTTCCATGTTTCATGCCTTAAGAAGGCACTCGGACCACATATTGTACCATCTACAGAGTTACCGCCACTAGATGAGGAAGGGAAGTTGGTGTTGGAACCAGAATCCATTATTGAAGAGAGACAGAGGGGGCTCAGGAGTAGAGTAATCACCGAGTATTTGGTGCGATGGAAGGGACTGCCACTTGAGGATGCTACTTGGGAGGGAGAGCAGATTTTGTAGCATCCTAATTTGCATTTGCTTGAGGACAAGCAAAATTTGGGAAGGGAGGACTGTAATGTCCCCTTTTTGTAATGTCCCAAAGGCCCAAGGGCCAAGTCAAGTCGAGTCCAAACCGTGGTCATACCCAAGGGGTTGTGGACGCTGGGAGCTTTTGGGAAGGGGCCCGTGGTTCTAATATCCAAGTTTTGCGTTTGGGGGTCACTTTTGGACCATGTGACTCAAAAAGGAAAAAGTAACTTATAGTTACTTTATTTTATTGGCCCCTCCATGGAATGAAATGCACCTAGGGTTATTGGGGCTCGTTTGCCGAGGAGAAGTATATAAGGAGCTGGGAGAGAAAGGAAAGGAACTTTTTGTTGCATACATTTTAGCCTCCTTCACGTGCAGCAACTGTTGTTGCGCATCTACAACTTGTGGAGTCAAATCCCACAGGGACCCTAGCTTCGGTGGTGAGAGACCCGTCCCTAGCTAGCAGGGCATTCTTCGGTAGTGAGAGATCTACCCTAGTCTGTCATTTTGGAGCCACTTTCAGGGATGTGTTATAGAGATATTATAGAGGTTTAGAGGAAGGATTTTGAGGAATTTTGGGGGCATTTGGGGAAGATAACCAGAGGGTTCAGATCAGATTCACGGCAGCCATTTGGGCTGGGCGTGGCAACACGTTGAAGGTGCCTCCATCATTTCCGACCCCTTTCCAAAGAGGTGACTTGTGACCTTTATTTGGGGGTTTTCCAGTCGGCCATTTTTTCAGATCGAAGGTGGAAATATTATTTCCTATATCTGTTAATGTTATTTCCAAAGACCCTTATTTTTGCTCTTGTATTTAGAGAGTTACGAACCTCTGAAGTTTTCCAGCCGCCTAGGGCATTCTGTAATTTTTTGGCAGCAATATATTATTCCAAAAATTCCAAAAATGTTTTTCTAGTGTTTATTATTATTATTGCAAGCTTCCCTCAAAATTTCATGCACTTTGGGCAAATATTTTGTGAGATATCAATTTAATACCATTCCTGTTGTCCTCAAAAATTTTGGTCAAAAATTTGGTGCAAAATCATAAGGGATAAGTATTTTACATGGATTATTTTGCTAATTCTGCAATTTTCATATATTGGATTGGTGGCAAAATAAAGAAAGTAAGAAGAAACAATGTTTGATGCGCTTCAACAAGAAAAACAAACTGCATGCAAGGCCACGTGAAATCCACGTAGAGGGGGAAAAATCCACGCAACAAAAGAGATCCACTCAAAACTCCATGTAACAAGTGAAGACATATCCACATGCCACAGAAATGTGACCCACACATATCCACTCAAAAGTCCGTAGAACACATGGGACAATCATGCATGACAATAAGTGAATAAAACAAAAAAGTTGTGAATCAATGAAGTAACACATATTTGCAGTGCAAAAGGAAGTTTGCATCTAAAAGCTGCGAGACATATACGATGCTGTGCGTAAAGGTTCATTGTAGAGGTAGAAAATTCCATGGCACAAAGGAATCAATTCACGAAAGGCCACAAAGCTAATAAAAGGAAAATAACCCACGCATGACACACAAAGAAACCCACATGTCTCAATAATGTAAAAGGACAAGGAAAGTTGTGTGATAGATAGAAGGAACAAAAAATACACACAAAAATCTACATGACAAAGGGGGAATTTGTGAAAAAAAAAAAACAAGAAGTCTTCACGTGACAATTTATTAAAGATGAAATAAATCATGAAATGTTGCAAATGTTTTGCTATTTTTTCAAAATGCATAATGTTATTTTTAGCACAATATTAAGAGATATACCTGAAAAGTTAAAAATAGATGAAAACATGCAAAGGAAACTTCTTTCATCATCTATAAGTTCTAAAAATAGAACAAAGCATGCACAAGTGGAAAAAGGTTGTTCTTTCTATTTTAGGGAGCGTAAACTTTATTTTTAGCACATATTTGGATAGAGCAAACTGTGAAGGCTATTTTTAGGAAGCATATTAAATAGGACACGCACCTTTCACGGGTATAAGCTATTTTTGGAGCAAAGGGGCAAGGAACGTATGCTTTTCCTATTCTTAGAAGTCAAACTTGCATGTATGAGCTTTTCTTTCTCTCTCTCTCTCTCTCTCTATTTTCTATAAAAACTCCGAGAATGTATTGTTGATTGTACAAAAATATCTTGGCCTTTTTATTCATGTTTCTAGAGCATTTCAGTTTTTTGGGTGAGAAAGAAAGGGTCATGAGTGATTCTTTGTGCACATTTTATTTCTTGAAGCAATAAAGGAGTTGTTTTTATCCTTATATAATTAGTGTTTAGTGCATACTTTATTTTAAATTGAGTTTATCTTTGTGGTATGTATTTATCCTTGGATTAACAATTTAATTTTCATGCCTTCATGTAGTTTTGTGTCAATTTCTAGGTCATAGATTGTGTTTAATTAGTTATATGCAAGATTTTTGTGTGGAGCCATTTACTTCCCCTTCTTTATTTTGTCATGACATAACCCAAAACCTTGTTATGAAATGTTTTTGCCTTGATATAATCACTTTTAGTTAGCATATGGTGTGTATGGTTCCCTTGTTTCATCAATGTATTTCCAATAAGTTTGAGATCCTCAAAACATTCTGGTGTATCACCATCCTTTTTTAGTTTTCTCTTCTTTCCTTCTCCCTTTTCCGTGTTGGTTTTGGTATAATAGAATAGTCTTAGACTAGAAAATAATTTAGATGTTGCACTAGTGGAGTTGACCCTATCTCGAAGACTCACTCCAACATACATGTCACCCACAACCTAGGAGTGTTTCCATTTTGTTAATTGAAAGGAGAGTTATCACACCATTCTCTAAAGGGTGCATTTTAAAGTGACAATAGTTTTTGGCATGCTCGATGGGACACTTTGTTTAGATTTAATCTTATTTTTCCAAGTGTTCCATTGCAAAAATTCTAGCCACCTTGGTGCTTCAAGTAGCACAATGCACAGTTTATGGCACGTTCGGTGGGACATATAACGAAGAATTTGTGAAAAAATTGATGTTGTCCTTAGCAACTATTAGTATTTCAGCACATTCATTAGGAATGTGGCAACTCCATAAGTTAAAAGCACATCCTGGTGGCAAATTAGAGAATATTTCATGCCAAAGGTTACAACTAGATCAACTACAAAAGGTATTCCATTTGATTTCATTGAGCGACCTTTGATTTTAGCTAGAGAAGAAGCTTCTCAAATTCCAAGCCATGTCATAAATCTCCTCCAACTCCACAAAAACCAAGTTTATTTCTCAAATTTTCCATACCGAGTCTCAATCAAAGTATGTCCCTCCCAGAAATTAGGTTTTTATAGCCTGCTATCTTGGTGCAACTTGCAAAAGGGCAACCTAGTTTTAAAGGACACGATATCTATCACACACACACACACACCAAAACTACATTGGGTCTGAAATGTAATGTAACGCTTAGTGAAAATCACATTATGGTGATTTCTTAGGCTAGTTTGACTTAAACATTTACATATTTTATTTAGTCTATTATGTGCTCGAGTCTTGTGCAGGTAGTTAGGGTTTGTTTTGTAGGTACATGTGCGACATGAGAACCCTACTGATGAAGTGGATGTAATACATAGTGAAGTGAAGGTGATATTATCAGACACTAAAAGAACTATATTTGCACCCATTACTAGAACACTAGTTCCTAATTCAGACATTAGTACCTAAGCGATTTTGTCCCCTTACGGAAGTTATTGTCAGAATAACTTCTAAATCACATTTTCTAGACTAAACATACACAATTTAGACTAATCCTATTCCACCATCGGTCTGACCCAAATTTAGTCAAACAACCGGATATCGGATGAGTCACTCTCATACTCTTATTGTTTGTACTTGCTCATCATTATATGTTAGTATATTGCATGTTTTTGATTTAGTCCATCTATGATTAAGATTTAATTTTTGTTAAATCATTACCTACCATCGAGCTCCAAACTCGAGGTTCTTAATTTGATAACCTTTTATTATGTTTAGCTTTCTCTTTAAAGTTTATATTTAAACATTTTATTAGGTCTTATCACACTCTTTTAATAATTAAATCATAATATATTGAATATCCTTCATTGAAGACATGTTGTTTTTGTCCCATTAAAATTACACATAATAATCTATTTGACATGACATGAGTTTTCATTTTTCGGTGGTATTGCATTAAGGAGAACCAATTGACACCCCCATGTGCATGAATAAGTAAAACAATTTGTTTTGGGGTTTGTCTTTGGATTAGAGAAGGGCAAATCATCCTTTATATTTATTAAGCCCTTACAAAGTCAAACAATTTGGTAATCAACAAACACATAATATTATTACGTAGATAGTCCCATGTAATCAAGTATACAAACTCTCACTCTTTTAATAGATGCAACAACTAGTAATTTTTGATATACTTCTCTAAATGCTTGAATTCCTTTTTTGGCATGGGGATGCTTTAGAAGTACATGAATTCCTTATTCTTTAATAATCGATTCTTGTGTGAAGCAATTATCTTATTCTCCTAAATGTAATGGAGAATTTATATATTTATAATTTTTGAATTCAAATTAGGACCATATTGACACATGTACATAGGTATACAATAAGTGGGAACAACTGATAAAGAGGAAAGGAAAACCAAGGGACCTAAAATAAGGGTCATAAGGTCCTACCAAAAGGGTGAACATAATTTTAACAATAAGATTTTGGTGGACCATAATCATACTATGACAACTTTGGGAAAAAATTGTCGATAAGAGAAAAACAAAGGAAGAAAGAGAAAATTAGGGGAAAGAGAAAATAGGGGTGACGAGAAATAAAGAAAGACAAACATATAAAATATAGATTCGATAAGAGAGAAACAAGATCTCAAATACAATACAAAATAAGAAATATTGAAGTTACATAAAAAAGAATAAGTGAAAAACAATCCCAATATAAATAATTACTAACAAGAACCCGCATACACTAAAATTTGGTGACTTGTCCTGCTGCAATGCCAAGTTTGACCATGCCCCTTTGTTAAGACAAATATTCACATTCGGAATCCAATCTCCTCATCTCTCTAGCTCTTCTACAACTTGCTTATCTTTACACTCTACCTTTGTCGTCAATTATGAGAATATTATTTGAACAAAGCACATTACACCTTTGATATTCATGACATAAATTTTAGTTTTGGCATTCATCTCTTCGATTCAAAAACATATAAAAGGGTCAAGATATAAGTTCCAGTATTGACTGACCTGTACCTTCCCTCACCTTCACATTCATTGACTCTAATTTCAATTTCAAATTCAAATCATTTCATCTTCCTAAGGCCGACCTTATTATAATATTTCACATATGAAAGGCTATAAAAGTAAGTCATTGTCACTTTATAACTCACATGACACTCTTACAAGCTCTTATTGCAAATATCATTCCAAAAGCACTTAAAGGGTTCCTAGATCTTCCCAAATCAACTGCACATCATTTAGAACAATCCCTGCTTTATAAAGTCTAAAACACTCAACCATGTCAAAAAGTTTAGTTTCTTCCATTTCCAAGTATACAAAGGTTATAAGTCATGTCTTACTAAGAGCAAAGTAACTCCAAACATGACACAAGAGTTTTAAGCGATAAAGGGTTAGGTCACATAATAGATGTTATATGACAAATTCCTCAGATTGAAAAAGTATTGAAGTTATAGAAGTTATTGATTAATCAAAATGAAATGAATTAATTATTATGTATTCTAAAGTTATTTTCCCAAAGATTGAATTCTAAAGTAGAAGAAATAAATTTAAAAATAAATAAATATTGAAGACCCCTTTAAAATAGGGTGGAATGACATGTACATAAAGACCCCTTTAATATAGGGTGGATAAAATAAAAGAACTTCTTGAACATGGATGTGTTGAGAAGGGTAATTAAATAATTAGTGGATACCATTTGGAAAAAATTATTGATTAATATTTGTAAAGTAATTAAGGTTGTTTTGAATGGGTATGTTGGTTGGAAAAATTACTCGCATGAGTATTATAAAAAGCTTGGTGGTGGGGACCTAAACCACGAATTACTTTTGGAATTTGATAAGGAAGAATCAAGAATTGGCTTAGCATGGTTAAGAGTGAAGGCAAGTGGTGGGCATTGGAGAGGGGCACTTTAGGGTGTCCTAATTGGGGTATGTTGAGTATAACCCAAGATGGTTCTGGCCAAGCAAGAAGATAATTTATTAAATATTTCCCTCCTAATAATGTGGCCATAGCTTGAGGTGTTGAATCTCTGACATCACCTAAGACTTTCTTGAGGAACACGCGGTCCCCATCCAACTTTAAACAGATATGTACACTACTTTGTAACTTTTGTTAATTTAATAAACTTATATTTTTAAAAACAAACCTCCTCTTGCATAAATAAAATTTATATTTACTTTGAGAAATGTGCATAATTTACTTAATTCTTATTTCTTTTTTAAAAAGAAATTTATCAACCAAAGTAAAATTAAAGTTTACACATACCACTAAAATTTCTCTTTAATAAATAAATTTAATATTAAAAATGGAGAAAAGAAATATTATAATAGGGTACACTATATCTCACTTCTCTTTGTGTTGAGTACATCCTATACTACATAGTTATCCTACCATTTTTGTGTTAAGAGACATGAGGACACCCTTAGGGTTTTGATTAGTTACTCACACTTGTATTAGCACTTAAGAGAACTACATGAGGGTTGATCCCACAATGAGGGAATGCAGTGCAACACTTGGATTGGTTCAACAACTGAGAGTTAAGCGCGATGGTAGTCCAACCTCACACCACACACATGTTTTCTCCTCTTGGTTTTCTAATGCTTTGATGAAGGGTTATGTAGGTTATCGGGGTCTATAATTTATTGCATTACATGTCATCCCAAAGTTGTAGGAATAATAATGACACACAACAAAGATCATTACTAGACAAGTGACACACACAAAAGTTACTGAGGCTAGACTCTCAAAGGGTCCAATATCACGCATAGTTCATGGTTAGGACCATACAATTCCAGTCATGACTCTACATATTACGTCTAGACCATACAAAAGTTGTATGGTCTCGCTTTATTGGGTTTCTAGTTCCACAACTCTCACCCGAGCATCTATAGTTCTAGATCACCCCTGTTACACTACCTTGCACATCCATATCATTCTTGAATTGTCTTGTACATCTAAATGTATCTCTCTGTTGTGTATTCGAACAAATACTTATCTTTTATCAACCATTCCAATCATTTCAAATTTGAATATATTATTCTAATTATGAATGGTTAATGTTGGAAGTTAATTAGAATAGAATAGTCTATATATTGCAAACTCTTACATCCTTTCTAATTATTACCCAATAACATTCTAAAATCTAACTAGGGTGTAAACATAACTTAATCTAAATCAATAATTTATAAACACATAAATACACTAACACATAAACAACTAACTAATTTCATACCAAAATTAAGTGTCTGCAACTATATAACCATACTCTGATATCAAGACGAGCGTGTCGAGCCCGTCCGTTTTTCTACAGTCCTGTTTTGTGCATCAGGTAATATATTTCAACTTCAACGCTGCATTCCTTTAAATTTCACCATTTGTAGAAAAATAAAACATCGACAATCGGTAAATACTGAACACCCTAAAACCCTAGAAAATCTATAAACCCTAAAAACCTCGAGAACACCTTCAGCAGAATTATATTGTGATCTTTCTTGGGTTCCCTCAAATATATATTCTGGAAGGTATGGTATAATCCACTCTTCCAATTGCAGTTTACCTGAAATACCCCAAAACGCTGTTAAAAAGCTTTGAAAATTATCATTTAAATATCTGTTTTTGAAGGTTATAGTTTTTCCGTGTTTTGTTTGAGCCAGATTTGATCACCGGCTGTTTTTCTGAAGTGTATTTACAATGAGAAAGCCGAAGGGAAAACATCGTTTGGATACATTTTACCACCTTGCGGAAGAACAAGGTTACAGGTCTCGAGCCGCTTTTAAGTTTGTGCAATTAGACACCAAATTCAGGTTTTTATCGTTGGCAAGGTACCTTCTAGATCTTTGCGCAGCCCCAGGCGGATGGATGCAGGTGGGATATTTTTATGAGCTACTCATCCCTACTTCATTTAGGTTACCACTTTTTTCATTTGCGTTTTATAGACAACATTTAAATTTTTATGTAAAATGTATGTTAGAGCTGGCAAAACATTACCATCATATAAAATGCTATGCTGACTAATTATATGTATTTCTTTCAAATATTAGCTTGTATTTCTTCAAACATTAGCCAGTATTTCTTCATATATTACATAGAGAGTTTAGGCTTCCACGGCCCCTAACTGTATAAACATTTTTTTGGGAAAACTGCTTTATATCTCATATTCATACCAAGGTTTTGGATCATATGACAAGATCCATCACCATGACGAAAGAAATATATCTTTGAAACCTCAGATATATACGTGTTTTTACATATTACTTTTCAAAAATTAGCGTGTCTAGTTTTTTGGAGTTTTTGAAATGGAAGGATTTGCTAACTATTCTGTATTTGAAAATGATTCCTATTTGCAGGTGGCCATGAAGCATATGCCTGAGGGAGCTTGATAATGGGGGTTGATTTGGTGCCCATTTGGCCCATTAGAGGGGCCTTCTCTTTACAGGAAGATATTACTACACCCAAGTGTAAGGCGTCTATCAGAAAATTAATGAAGGAGAATGACTGCAATATGTTGGACGTTGTCCTGCATGATGGGTTGCCTAATGTGGGAGGTGCTTGGGTCCAGGAATCCACTACTCAGGCTTCTCTGGTTGTTGATGCATTAAGGCTTGCTGTTGAATTTTTGGCGCCGAAGGGAATTTTTGTCTCTAAAGGTATGGAAGTCTGATTTTTGCTCACCATCATCATGTTTTCCCAGAAAAACCTTAAATATTTAATGGAAGTTACTGTTTTTTTGCCTATGTTGTAACTTTAAATATAGAGGTTTCTGGTTATTTTGTAGCGGAATAAAAATTACAATTTTTTGGCCACTTTGATCTCAGGTATTTAAAAAATCTAACTTGTTTATGGATAGATTAATGGAGGTTGGGAACAGCTCTCTCAGGCTAAACAGATAAGTAATAATAAGAATGACAAAGTGTGCATAGCTGGTGATCTAGACCAAAATCATGCATCAAAAGAATAAGATACATTATATTCAACCAGCATCTTCTTTCTCAGATGCACATGTCTGCTCTTTCATTGCACGAATAGTTTACCATCTCAACGAGTTAACTTTTGGCTAATGACAGAATTCTCTTAGTTCTCTCTCCAAGTTCTTCGCATTTTTAGAGGAAAAAAATCTGGCACAAGCTTCAAGATGCAGGAAAATATTGACAAGTTGAACTTAGCACTTGGCATTTGCATTTGCTTAAAGGCCTCCAAGGCTTTATCAACAAGACCATTCTGAGAAAAATGAAAGAATTCTTACCTTGAGGCCCCAACTAGTAGGTGCATTCTGTCAAACAATTCTTGGGCCTTTTGAATACATCCACAATTTGCAAGTTAGAACAATCAGGACTCTTCAAAAAGCTGCAATATATAACAAGAATGTGCTTTTAGTTAAAGCTTAAAAGTTGAAACTTATACCATTGGGTTCTCAATTTATTACACCAATGATCAAAGTTCAAACTATCTTTCAATATTCATCATATTCCTCTTCATCAAGAGCATCAACATCAACATCATCATCATTATGTGGTTCATTAGAACCACATGGACTCGAACCACTCCCACTAGGGCCACTACCACTTGCACCCCCTTGTGCATGTAGGTCTCGTGGTGCCAAAGAAGTCTCCAATCCCTCATCATCTAATGACAGGTGGGAAATGGAAGCATCCAAGTCAACTATCTCTGGATCAATATCCCAATGTTTTGTTGACCCTTCCTTTTCCTTGTACTGGAATGCATGGTGGGGTCGGTATTGCTAATTGCTGCTTGTGGGATAAAAGGCGCAAGTTGGAATGTATATATACCAAATCTTCTTTGGCCTTTTTAGCCCCCAACTTGTTGTGCTTTTGTGAGTGGATGAAGGTATATGTACTCCAATTGCACTCAGAGGAAGATGAACTGCAACCTATTGAGGCAAAGTCAATGCAAACTTAAACACTCAAACTAAATTTTAAAAAACTAAAAGTTACAACAAAAAAAGGAAAGAGAATTAAAAAAAAAACTTACTTGTGCCAAGACCTTGATTGCAAGAGGTCTGCAAGTACACGATGCGTGACCATGGAGGTACCACCACATATGAGCATCCATCTTGTATTTGCTCCGAAGAGCGAGAAGGCTATGACTTGTTTCGCTATGAAATTGACAAACTCTATCATAACCATGTCCTCGGCCTCAGGATCAGGGAAGAGCCTAGACAATGCCAACATATATCCCTCACTGACTTCGCATCCCTGTATGGTGCCATCCTCCCCGACAAAGAAAGGATTTCATGTTGTAGAATCTAGAGTCAATGCAAAAGCAAGTAGATGTAGCGGGGTGGTCATTTTGTTCCACCGCTCAATGAGGATTGATTGTACTTCTTTGAAAAAAATTTCTCCTCGAGATCTTGTTCTTTTGCATTTATGATGGACTTTATCTTCTCAATCATTGAGTCGATACCATCATATATCTCTCCTAAGACATGGCTGATCCATGTCAGTAAAGCGGATCATGCTCATAATGGGCTCAATAAAACTCAACAAATATTCTACTCGATCCCACCAAGTGTCATCTAAGATCATTGCCTTCACTTTTGAGCCCGTACAGTGTTTGATTGCCTCCATACAACCCATAGGTTGGAAGTTACCATCTGCTAAGTGCCTCTCGCACCTTCACAAGTCGTCTCAAGACGATTGTGTGATGTGAATCGAGTCTCAACAACCTAATAAGAAATGAGAAAAAAAATTTTAAAAAAAAATTGAAAACTTTTGAATACTATATTTTAAAAATAAAAAAAACTTACATTATTTATAAAGAAAAAGAAAGGTAGTTTCCCTTACTTTCAAACTCCAAATGCGAGAAGGATCTAAAGATGCCTTGTGATTGGTGATGGTTGGTCACAAACATTTGGATCTCTTCACCCTCTTGCATACACTTGTTGAATCCACTCTATTTTTACGCCAACTTTTTAGCATTAAATTGAGTGAATGGACAACACATGGTGTCCAAAAAATATGCCCATACCTTGCCTCAACTAACATCCCCTGCAACTTTGCAATTCTTGGCGTTGTTCATTATGACTTGGACAACATTTTGAGGCCCCACCGCCTCAATGGCTTCGAAGAGGATGTTGGCAATGAATTGGGCATCCTTCACTTGCCCCTCACAATCAATTGCTTTAAAAACATTGCCCTTTAGGGCATACTGCAACCACATTGATCAAAGGGCGGTTTCTTGCATCTTTCCATCCATCAGAAACGATGGACACACTGTTTTGGCCCATGAGTCTCTAATTGGTTGCAAGGAGGTTTCCACATATTTTCTTTGCTTTTCCAATAGGGTGGTGCGGATCTTCTCATAGCTTGGCCGATTTGTACCCTTTTGGGGCCTCATTGATTGCTTTCACCATCTCTTGCCAATATGGTGACCTCACAACATTGAATGACAATCCATTTGCATACACACATCTTGCAATGTGCTCATCTCGCAATATCCTCTGCTCTCATTTTGAAAGGCCTTTTCCAATGGTCCTTTTGTCCTACTCTTTCGTGAAAGAGGTGAATCCTCATCATGCATGGAGGTAGCCGTCACAAATGGATGTGGCATGGTCACAATTGGGGAGCCAATACTAGATGGGGCAACAAGAGGCCTCGCTGATCGAGATGAACTTCCTTTTTTGGACAATGGATGACTTGTTTTCAAAGCCAAAGTTGCTTCTGCATCTTCTTGTTCTTTGATATATCCCAAAACTTTTGTTGTTGGCACCCCTATGTTATTTTTCCCTTGCATGTTCTTATACCATGACCCGGTATTGCACACAAGTGGCCTTTCACCCGACTATATGAGCCTTTGAATACTATTTCACACTCATTGCATTTAAAAACAAAACACCCACCACCTGGAAGTTGCTCAAGTATTGTGACATGCCTCCATAATGGTGAATTTGGGTCAAATTCTTTGAACAAAGATTGCCCAGAAGAGGTGGAACTTGTTGCCATTGTACTTCTACCTACAAGTTTCAAAACCAATAGCATAAGCAAAGAAAACAATGGTTAAAAATAAAACTTAAACCCTATGCCCTAGGGCATAACATGTATTGAAAATTTCAAAATTTAAAATGAAAAAATGTTTAAAAATTAAAATTTCAATTGGGAAAAATAAAAAATGAACATAAACAAAAAGCATGAAGTGTGTGAAAGATTAAAAACAAAACAAAAACAAAAATGAAAATCAAACTTGAAAGTTAAATAATAAAACTTAAAACCTTACCTTCAATGAATAATCCACAAATCCTCCTCCTTTGAAGCTCCTCAATGACCTTGGCAAAATGAATACACACTCGTACTAGCTTAGGAAAATGATTGCAATGCTTGTTGATGAAGTATCAAACCCTAAATAAGCAAAATGAAAGTTTAGAGAGGCAAGTATGTAATGAGGGAATGAGAGGTAAGTTTCTTTGCTTTATGTTTTACTTTTGTTTTATTCATTCTATTTAACTTTTAGGGTTATAAATAAAAAAGGTTATGTTTTTTATAATTTAAAATGCATAGAAATGAGTGAAAAAAAAAAAAATGTGGTTTTGGCATGGAAACATGCTCTGAGAGCGGAGGTATGTAGGTGTACATCTCCCTGGGGGTCCCTTCCATACCTTGGCCGTAGAGCACATATACTGCCGATCCATACCATATATGGGTTACCTAGTCGTACCTTACCCTAGCTGGCGGCACATTTCCATACTGGGAGTACCCCGGGAGGCGGATAGGAATTGCTGGTGGAAACAAAGATCTTAGTGATATACCATGGCAAACCATATATGAAAACTTTTTTTAAAAGACGAGGGAATTGGTTATCTACCCTTGAATGGAGAGAAACAATGCTTTTATTATTTTTGAATTTTTCCATTAATTTTAAAGAAACAATCAAAAATAATAAATTCTTCTAATCTAAACCTAAAAGCTACCTCTAAACAATAAAAAAAAAGAACAACACACAAACAAAACATAAAGCAAACAAACTCACATTTCTCTCCAAAATTGCATTGTGCTTGATCTAGGGTTGAGGATTTTGAAGAGGAATGTGAGGAGCCGCAAAGGAGGATTTGTGAAGGATTTGATTTGTGGTTTACTAAAGTGAAGGTTTATGATTTTTTTTAATTTCTAGCCTTGTTCCAATTTTTTTTTTATTATTTAATATTCACACATTACATTTTTTTGCTTATGTTCATTTTTATTTTGCTCTTTCCATTTAATTTTTTTAATTTTCCTGTTCAATCACAATGCACAAGTGATGCCATTGTTTTCACTTAATTTGTTTTTTAAACCTCAGAGGTATTTCTACAATGGCAACAAGTTCATTTTTCTGGGCTAAATTGCCAAAGACTTTGACCCAAATTCACCTAAATTATGGAGGCATTTTCAATAATCATTTTTCTGATTCACGAACAATAGTTCAACAACTTTGAAAGTGGTGGTTGTTTTGAATGGAAATGCAATGAGTGTGATGGAATATTCAAAGGCTCTTACAAAGAGGGTGAAAAGCCATTTGTGTGCCATAACGGTAATGGTATAAGAGTATGTAAACCCTGATAATATGACTTGGGGTGCCAAAAGAAAATGTTTTGGCATTTATCAAAGCATGCAGAGGATGCATGAGGCTAGAGTGGCTAGGTGAGAGTGGGTCATCCATTGGCCAAAAGAGGAGGTTCATCTGCTCAAACAAGGCCTCCAGCTTGCTCCATCACCTAGTGGATCCCCATCAGGCCATGCCACATCCATTTCAGTGGCTCCTATCTCCACAAATGAGGATGTTTTTCGCACGAAAGAAAAGTAAGACAAAAGGGCCACTGAAAAGGCCTTACTAATGAGAAAAATGAGATTGCAGATGCTCAGGTGCATCGCAAGTGTGTATATGCTAATGGTATTTTTTTTAATGTCATGGAGATCACCTTTATTGGCATGAGATGGTGAAAGCCATCAATGAGGCACCAAAAGGGTATAAACCACCAGATATGAGAAGATCCGCGCACCACCCTTTGGATAGACAAAAAAATGTGGAAACCTCCTCGCAACCAATTAGGGACTCATGGACCAAAACCGGTGTGTCCATTGTTTCGATGGATGGAAAGATGCAAGAAACCGCCCTTTAATCAATGTGATTGATATGCCCTAAGGGGGCAATGTTTTCAAAATTTTATTGATTGTGAGGGGCAAGTGAAGGATGCCCAATTCAGCCAACATTCTCTTTGAGTCCATCGAGGCATTATTACTCAAAATGTTGTCCAAGTGATATTGACAATGCCAAAAATCGCAAAGTCAGCTAGGATGTTAATCGAGGCACTGTACATGGGCATATTTTTTGACACATCAGTGTCAGGCATTCATTGAAAACAATTTAATGCTAAAGAAAATGGCAAACAAAATAGAGTGGATCCAACAAGTGTATGTAAAAGTCAAGAAAAATGTTTGTCACCAACCACCACATGTCACAGGCATTTTTAGATCATTTCTACTGAGCTATCAAGGTAAGGACAAGCTTTTCTTTTACAAATTTTCTTTTTAATTTAATATTTAATATAAGTTTTTAGTATTCTTTTAGCTTTCAATTTTATAATTTAAATTTTATTTTTAATTTTTGTTCCTCGTTCTTATTAGACACTGTTGAGACTTGGTTTCAGATCACACACAATCGCTATCGAGACATTATAGTGAAGGTGCGAGAGGCACTCATGAGAGATGGTAACATCCAATCTTTGGTCAATGAGGCAATCAAACACCAAGGGGCTCAAAAAAGTGAAGAACTTGATCTTAGAGGACTCTTGGTGGGATAGAGTGGGTTATCTGTTGAGATTTACTGAGCCCATTATGAGCATGATCCGCTATTATCGACACGGATCAACCATGTCAGAGAGATATATGACAAAAAGATCGACTCAATGATCGAGAAGATAAAAGCCGTCATAAATGCAAAAGAACAAGATCCCGAGGAAATATTTTTCAAACAAGTAAGAAGTCAATCCTCATTTTTGTTGGAACAAAATGACCACCCATTACATCTACTAGCTTGCCAGATTGACTCCTAGATTTTATAAACACAGAGATCCTTTCCTCGCAGGAGGGTAGCACCAACAGGATGCGGAAGTCATTGAGGGATATATGGTGGCATTAGCTAGGCTCTTCCCCGATCCCGAGGCCCAAGACCAGTGTTATGGTAGAGTTTGGCAATTTCATAAACAGAAACGGGTCATAGCCTTTCGCTCTTCTTCTGAGCAAATACAAGATGGATGCACATATGTGGTGGTACCTCCATGGTACTTCATCGGTTTACTTGCAACCTACTCGCAATCAAGTCTTGCACTTGTAAGTTTTTAATGTTTTTTATCTTTTATTTTAGTTTTTTAAAATTTAAGTTTGAGTGTTTAAATCAAGTAGAACTTTGCATCGACTTTGAAGTTTGGGTTGCCTTAAATAGGTTAAAGTAAGTTCATCTTCCTCTCGAGCGCAATCGAGTACATAGGGTTTCATCCACTCATGTAAAGCAAATGAGGATCGGGTTTGAAAAGATTTAAGATTTGGTATACATACATTCCAACTTGCTTTTATCCCACAAGCTGTGGGAGAGTACAAGGAAGGGTCAACAAAACATTGGGACATTGATCCAGAGATAGTTGACTTGGATGCTTCCATTTCCCACCATGGAGCATATGATGATGAGACGAGTTCTGTGGCACCACGAGACCTACATGCACAAGGGGGTGCAACTGGCAGTGGCCCTAGTGCGAGTGGTTCGAGCCCATGTGGTTCTAATGAACCACATAATGATGATGATGTAGCTGGTTTTGATCCTCTTGATGAAGAGGAATATGATGAATATTGACAATGAAAGATAGTTTGAGCTTTGAATATTGATCTATGATTGAATTTAATATATCATGAGATTCATGACATTCACATTGTGTTTGATTTAAGTATTTTAAATTTTAATTTAACTTTTAAGCTTTTAAGTTTTAAGTTTTAATAATTAAGTTTTATCCTAGTATCCTAGCTTGTTTGTTGTGGTTATTCACTTATTTAGCTTATATCTTGTCTACAGAATGCCATATCTTGTCTTTCATATGCATAATATGTGGTTAATGAATTAAATTCCTATTTAGAAGGCTGAAATTTATATATTTTTAATTTTTATATAGTTTTTATAGAAAAACAGAAAACATATAATATTATGTTAACCACAATCTTAAACATGTAATACTAAGTTCTTAAACTTCATACTAAGTTCTAAGCATAACAATTAAATTGATAAAAATTGGAGTATAAAAATTAAATTATAAAAACGTTATAAAAAATTAAATTAAATTTAAAAATAAGTATAATATAAATATTTAATTATAAAAAAATTAGGTTAAAAACTTTTTAGGTTACAAACGTAACATTTGGAAGTAATAAATTAAAAAACACATTAAAACGTCAAACATTATAAAACCCTAAAATGTTTTATAATGTTTGACATGTTATTTTATTTGTTAAAAACTTTATAAAAGAATTAAAAAATGAAATGTTTAGAAAATTCAATGTAAGAAATAAAAATATATATAAAAACTTTTAAAGTTTTTAACTTACCTTTGGATGGCTAAGCAAACTCCCTCAACTTCGTGGTGATTGTGCTGACACGGTGGCAATTGTGTAGACTTCCTCCAGGGCAATGATTGTGTAGACGTCCTCCAGGCGGCAACGACTATATTTCTCCCTCTGTGATGGTGCAGTAGCCCTAGCCATGGCCACGCCAATGCCCACAACCACGTCAACTCCAATGGCCACATCCTGTTCCTATTTGCATCTGTGTAAAGATAATACTAGAGGCAACTCCAAGCACTGTTGAAATCTGCTGCAACTATTTTCTTTGTGTCCGTTCGAAGACTTACTTCTACAAAAACAGCTCACCACTCACAAAACCTCCTATTTGACTTGGAGCCCGCAAATATTTTCGACATATTTTGCAGAAACAGAAGTAGGGTTTATTGGAACGAGGGGTTTTCCCGCATTTTTACCCACTCTTTATTGTAACGTGTATTTCTGCATTTTTCCCTATGCGAACAACAAATTTGACCAAATTTTTTATGCCACATAACAGGTTTGGCAAAGTTGAACTTTAAGTGAAAAATTTGCCGACCCTTGTGACTTTTAGGTTATGACTATGAGAAATCCCTGCATGGCTAGGAAGCCATCCCAAAATCATGCATCAAAGATTCAAAAGAATAAGGAACATAATATTCAACAAGCCTCCTTTTGAATAGTCAACCAGTCTCCTTTGAATAGTCAACCAGTCTCCCTTTGAATATTCAACCAGTCTCTTTTGGTTTAGTTCTGTACATGTCTGCTCTTTCTTCGTTCAAATATTTTCTCATCTCAAGGAGTTAACTACTGGCTAATTATAAGAGTTTTACTAGTTCTCTTGTCATCCCCTTCACATTTTCAAAGGGAATTTGACAGAAGCTTGAAGATGCAGGAAAATATTTACAATTTTAGCTCAACACTTGGCATCTGCATTTGCTTAAAGGCGTCCAAGATTCTATCAAACTAGACCATTTTGTGAAAAATCAAAGAATTCTGATCATGAGGCCACAACTAGAAGATTCATTTTGTCAAACAATTTGTGGGCCTTTTGAGTACTTACACAATTTGTAATTATGATAATCAGGAGAGTCACATCTGCAATATCTGACAAATCATACCCTCTAGTTGCAATTATATATACAAGAAATCCTAATTTATGCATATATACCAATGATTTTGGTCCATGGGATAATGATTCATTGATATGTAATATCTCAAAAAACATACTTGTTTATAAGCATATACAACGATAAATGGTACCCCTCAAACCATATTGTGTGGAGGCAATCTGATGTGGATCCTGGGAGATATCCCATGAACAAAACTGTAAATTGCTAGAACCCAAATGTAGATGTGCTATATATGGAAGCTATTTTTCAACAAGAGATTTGAAATGGAAATAACATTAAGAAACATACCCATAGTGGATTACATTCACCATTCTTTCCCCTATTACGGTGTTTGTGTGCTAAGTGGGTCCCCTTGCTTTGTGATTACTACCAAAACTACATGAGAAAAAAATGTGAAGGTCATCTTGAGATGACTTGAACACAACACATGAATAAAAATCCTAAAAAAATAATAATCTAAGTAACTTGCTTGTGAAAGCCTTCAACTTGACATTGACATCAAGAAACTTAACACAAATAATATATATAAGCTGAAACAAATTTTATTAATCTGAACATGTTATTTTCTTGAAAAGATTAATGGATTTTTTTGGGTAGCGAAGCAGTATGACCTGCGCAGGTGTGGGTGTGGATACGGGAGCGGTGTGTACTGTACATGGGAAATGTCACGTTGATTATGCAAAATATGGAATATTATGCCTAATTTGATGCTATAGTAGCAATAAATAAATGATGCAATGAAATACAAAAATATACCAAAAGCAAACTAAGCAATAAATAATGAAACCCTAATTGTGAAGAGAGGGTAAAAGGCCTTAGCTGATTTATAGAGTTTTGGAGAATGGATAGAGTTGTAATTTCGGAAAAAGACGAAGCACTCGTCAAGACCGTCGCACTCTTGAGCTCGAGAAAAGTGCGAAATGGAGGAACACGCTGGACAGGGGCGCACGGGAGAGGGATAAAGGCGTCTGCGGGTGCCCTAGGCCTTTTAAGGCGCTTGGGTTTATGGAAATGCTTAGAAACCCAAATTCTTAGAGTCACAGGATGTTCGCGATGCTCGCCTTTTGTCTCGTGAGTTCGCACAATGATCGCTAAAGTTGTTAGAAACCTGCAATGAAGAGTAGACCACAAAACCCTCAAATAGACATCAAATCATAAAAAAAAAAGATGCAAAATGAGGGTAAGACTGTCCTCGATTTGTCGTAATGGCGGACTTACTATCAGCGCCGCACTACATCTCAGACCCAATGTAGTTCTGTGTGTGTGTGTGCGCGGAATTGTGCCCTAGGTTGCTCTTGTGCTAGTCACACGTGGATAGCGAGTAACTAGATGTAGAATGTAATAAATGTGTGCATGGAATAGAATGATCTTCCCTCCTATGAAGTGTGATGCAGAAAACCAACTCTTGTGTCCCTTGCGATGGAGCTAGATGGATGCAATGAAGCTCTTAGATGCCTTGATGGATGCAACCTTAGGTGGTGATAGTAGATGTTGTATATTTGGTGCTTGGTCATTTATTATGACCACATAACTTTTTATTTATATGATTCCCTTACTTGAACTTCGTAATTAACCCCGAAAAAGCCAATATGAAATAGATACGATGCTCAAACGGCTAGAAAGGACCCAAAAAGTGTGACCAAAGTACAAAGAGGACAAGGGCGCCCAAAGGGGATGAGGGCGCGGCACTGACAAGGTCTTGGGTTGGGCATTGGTGTCCAGGATGACAAATGCCGAAGTATGAAAAGACAAACTAAGCAAGCAAAAGTGTAAGACCAAGAGAAGTGACAGAAAGGAAAGCAATGTGGCCAAAGACATGGGTTAATTAGTACCGTTCTTACTTAGGAATCATATGAATAGTAGTATGTAATCTAGGACTAGATAATTACCCAAAGTGCGTGATTTTGTGTCTACATTTGCCCCCACTTTATGTTGGTGAGTAGAAAGCTTGGTAATATAAAGTAGATAGAGATGTGTACTGATAACCATGTAGATCGATGTTGTAAGCGTGTTGAGGGACTAGACAAAGCGTGGAGTGATAAAAATGTGAAGCGTGGATGCTAAGGAGGAGAAATTGCAAAAAAGTGATGAAAATGAACCTAGGGCATAAGCGCATGTGTAGATGTCATGATGTACTATTTGTCGGTGTCGATGTGTGTGATGTTGTTGATGTTGACTACCGCTTCCCATACGAACGTACTTGCAAAAGAGAAGCCGACAAGTAGTCAAATACGCATGTATATGTGTAAAAAACATGTAAAGGAGTATGTAAAATAAAAAATGTGAAAAAGGAACATGTGCACCTGATCCGTGATGAGGAAAAGAGTGTAGAAAGGATCTTGTAAATGATGTTAACGTGAGATTTTTCGGGTGATCTCACACCAGTGTAATGAAAGAAGTGTAGGGAGAACTGTTTGGTGTCGTACACCAACCTTTAACTACTTCCCGTTGTGTAAAACACCACTGCAGATGGTGTGTATGTGCTAAGGACTCTTGGCCTGTAAAAAAACGTTGTGTAAATGCCCAATGCTAAAGGACTCTTTGCCTTGTCAAAAGCCTTTGTGACATGTTGAAGAACTGTGTAATTGTCCCCTAGTTATTGGCATTCCAGGAAAGACCACTTTGCATTGCCCTTTGGTTTCGTGCATCTAAGAAAGGCCGTTCCATGTTAAGGACCCAAGTCTGATTTTGAGCCCTGTTGAAACTGAAAATTGTGTTGTCTGGTACCATGCCGTGTGTAACTACTCTGTATGGGTGATTGATTGACCCATGGCGCCCCCTCATTTGGGGTGCATGCGCGTTGTCGTTGAAGGAGTATGCAGCCCAAAAAGTGGAATGATCGTGATGTGCTAAAGTTGTGCCCTAGGGGAAGGGAATGTGATTGGTAGAAACCAAGGCACACACAAACAAGGTGGCTAAGAGACAAGTGTTAGTACAAGCAAAGACAAACACTCATCTATAAGACGAAATGTAAGCCATATGCAGACAATGTGTAAACACGTAAGAAGACAATGTAAACCGTGAAAAGTGGGTTGCAAACATGGGACATCACTCACGATGTGTAAGACAATCAAGGCCGTAATGGCCGCAAACACAAGTGTGCACACAAGACAAAAGGCAAAGCCCACAAACAAGAGCATACAATGACATACAATGTAACAAATAGCCATGGAAGCAAATAGACCTGCATAACAAATGTTGCACATGAAGCACCTGTTAACACGTTAGAAAGATAAAAAGTATGTCAAAGCGTGTATAATTTGAGAAAATAGTTTGAAACTCTATGAATCAATAACACTTGTAGTGTCGAAAATGGATGCCCCCAGGAGCCTCTGTGGGACTGGTAATAGGTATTGTGCCAAGCATCCATCTTTGCATGTGTAATGGACCTATGAAATTTGTGATCATAACTAGAAAACAAGTGAACGCACATGTGTGTATAGAAAGATAATGACATACAAAATATCTATCTAGCATGTGTAATAAAGTGAACATGTAAAAAGTAAATGTAAGCAAGACTAAATGCAACCAAGATATGCAACATGTTGTGGATGAGGCGGAATGGAATGCAGTGTGAATGATAGGAGCAACGTGCCCCCCGAGTGGATGGAAATGTATGTAGTGAGGTTCATTTGTTTATGCCCCCTCAGTAGTCAAGAATGAACCGTGATCGAGAGTGCATCATCGGGAAATGGTCTGAATGATGTGTCAAATGTAGAAATAAGTAGTGAATAAAGCTGTGGAGTGCTGATTGTAGAATGATGATGTGTAGATGTGACATAGGGATGATTTGCTAGAATGTGTGATGATTTAGCCTAAAGCGTATATCACTAGATGGGTGAGTAAGATTTTAGTATGCGTGATGATGTAGCACAAGGTGTATATCACGAAATGGATGAACATGATGTTGGTGGAAAACGTGATGATGATGTAGCACAAAGCGTATATCACGAGATGAATGAATAGGAAAGCTAGAAAGGGGTGATGATTTAGCATAAAGCGTATATCACGATATGAGTGAGTAAGGTACTAGCTAGGAATGTTGCATGATAAGATGATTGAATGATTGATTATGTGAGTGTAATGAGGTCCATTTGATGTGTATACCCTCAACAGTCAAATGTGAACCAAAGCACAAGAGAGTGTCGTATAGGAAATGGCGATACAATTATGTGTCAAAGTATGAGTGTTCCAAGTGAATGTCTAATTATGATGTGATGGAGATGTAATACGCATGGTGATGTTAAAGCGGGCGAATAAGCGTAATGCCCCCCAAGTGTGCGTCGATGAATGACCTATTCGATAAAAGTAAAGGATGAAGGTCCTCTACCCGATGCTTGCATGTGATGAAGGCGTGTGACCATGCTCTAAGAGTGGTAGAATTTGAAATGTGTCTTGGCTATTAGTAGGAGTAGTTGCTTTGACAAGATGAATTGGAAATGAAAGTGGAACAGGATGGGGAGGAATCTTGAATGGTGGTAACCTAGGTGGTATTGATGATGCACTGGAGACGACTTGATAGGAGGTGGACTGATTTTGAAAGGCGGTTGCGTATTTTGACTTGGTAACTCCTTAGATAATTTGAGAGGAGGCGAAGTGAGACTAATTTTGAGAGGCGGTTGCTTAATTTGAGTGGATTGAATGGGTGGCGCCCTGAACGATCAGAGAAGGCACATTAGAAGTGATGCTCCTTAGATATAAATGAATCAGATTTAGAAACCCATTGGGATGTAACTAGTGTAGATGGGCATGTAGTAGAATGTGGTGCAGTAAATGAGATAAAGCCTTGACGCTCAAGATGTTTGATTCTTTGTCAGTAAAGCATAACAATCATTTTCATTATGTCCATTGATTTGATGATAATTGCAATATGACGGCCTTGATATTTTGCAAGACGATAAGGAGGATAGCCATGAGTAGATGGTAAAGTGATCAATTGATGACTAAGGAGCTCAAGTAAGAATGTCATTTTGCTTAGCATTGTGATCAAAGGTGAGAGGCTCTGGTAATGGTATGACTTGAGGCTCACTGATATAAGCATGTAGAAGACATATAATGAAGATGAGATGGAGAAGGAGAACAAACATGAGCCTGAGAAGCATCCTTAAGATGTTGGATTTCAGATTTAAGAGATGTAATCGTGGATTCCATAGCCTGAAATTTGTCTTGAAATAAAGAATGTAAAGCTTGAATTGAGTCCAACATGGATTGATTAGATGGAGGATCACGAAGACTAGGGTTGTCAGATAGACGATCTAAAATAACACTCACTGATGCGTGGCATATCGCTAGGGACATACATGGTGTCTAGGATTTTTTTCATAACAACTTGGCAATTGGGATGCATCTTAAGTAAATCAGATAGAGAAATTTGAGGAATTTGACGATCCATGATAGAGGACAAAAAAAGAGGACCCTAAGAGTAAAAGTAAATTGGCTCCGACCAAAATGATTATGCAAAATATGGAATATTATGCCTAATTTGATGCTATAGTAGCAGTAAATAAGTGATGCAATGAAATACAAAAATATACCAAAGCAAACTAAGCAATAAATAATGAAACCTTAATTGCAAAGAGAGGGTAAAAGGCCTTAGCCTGATAAGTAGAGTTTTTGGAGAATGCTGAGTTGTAAATTGGAGAAAGACTACAAGTCTTGGCCGTTGCATTGGAGCCAGAAAAGCATATCCTGAAAAAGCCTGGAGGAACAGGTTGACCGGGCACCTGGAGAGGTGCAGGCGCCTAGGCCTTTTTCAGGCGCCTTTGGGTTTGTGGAAATGCTCGAAACCTGAATTTCGTCAGGGTCACAGATGATGTTCGCATCAACGATGCTCGCCTTTTGTCGCTATGAGTTCGCACAATGATCGCCGGAGTCGCTAGAAACTTGCAATGAAGAATAGACCTGCAAAACCCTCAAATAGACATTAAATCCTAAAAAAGAAAAATGCAGTAAATGAGATAAAGCCTTGATGCTCAAGATGTTTGATTCTTCGTCTAAAGTCACGTTTTGCACAGGCTGGAAAGCATATCATCTTTCATTTATAGAGTTTTGTTTGACCCTCACATGGCGGATGTGTAGGGTTTTAGTTTATGCCACACTTATACACCAACAATGTGTGTATAGACTTTAGTATTGCTAGCTACATCTAGCTGGCTCATGCAAGTTATCAGAGCAAATTCTTACTTATAAAACAATATTAATGTGCTGCACAGATGGCTTATAAGTTATAATTCAATCCCATTGATTTATCATTTGAGCACAACCAAGTAGACATCTTATATCATTGTTATAGTACTCAAACAAGAATACATACTTGTAAACTAATGTATACTCTTATATATAGCAGTATAGATGGTGACATTTGTGTGTGTGTGCGCACATGTACTTGCATGCCTGTGTTATCCGTGAATCTCAATTTTTGAGAAATTGCTGTATTCTTATCCTCACTCCCAGGTGCAAGGGTTTTGGGAAGAGGGTCAAGGGGGTGACAGATAATTATCAACAAATGCATTAAACAGTTTTCTCGTTAGTACATTTGAATTGTTAATTTTCCAGTGCCTATGTATTTTAGTTTACTTTATCTCTGTTTCATATATATTCTTAAGGTAGGTTCCCATAAAATATATATGTTCAGGAGCAGGTTGATGCAGCCATGCCAAGGGGCCAGCTTACAGTTTGCAGCTTATTTCTTACACTTTTTTATCAACCTTTGGTATCTGTTACTTGTCCTCTATCAGCAGTCTTAAAAGTTTTTCCTCATTTCTTTCTGAGGTTCGTTAATTGCCATCAACCTTTGGTATCTGTTAATTGGCTTTATAATTATCAATTTTGTCAACGACCTAGACCCACAATCTGCTTGACTTGAGTCGTAACTGGCAGAAAAAAGCACCATTACTTGTTCATTTTCTTGAAAATTGAATATACTTTGTACAGATCAATCAAATTCATTTTCTGACAATCTAAAACAACATTAAAAGTAAGTTTCTGGGAGACATGTCTAGTTGTTTGTGTAAAGCACGCCATGGTTATGATTGACCATTTTTTTCAATTTCTATGGATTTGATGCTTTCTGACATAAGACAGGTATATGGTATAGGCTAGCAGACCACTAAGAGGTAGGTAAGCTTTAACATGCACCTTTGAATGCTCCAGACGATGAAAACTGAAGTCTTTGACATTAATTGAGCCATTTCTGTGCATTTCCAAATATCTCACAATATGATAAAAGGCAAGCTGAGGTTTTTTATTTCCACAATGTTCAAAGTAACATTGAGTCACTTCTACGGCCTTTTGGATTCAGATAAAATTCAATAGAATGACTGAAAAACTCATCTGCACCGAAAGTTCTCAAAACATACTTTCCATAAATGGTAAAAAGGCACAAAATGTCTCTGTATTTTTCTTTGGCTTAAGAAACACATGATTTCTCTGTTCCTATCTGATACAAATTAGTCAAACAGTGTATCCTCACTTGTAAAGATCTGCTCTACATAATTTGAACTAAATTTGAAAACTTACCTAAATCGTATTTGTGCCAATTTATCTATTTGCCTCACTTAATTCTATTACTGTCTGCAGCTCGTCCTTAAATTTTTGCACATAATACACTATATCTACACAATTGTGGTAAATCTAATTGTTTGTGTGCTTTCTAAAAATGGTGTTTTGAACTAGCATGTCATATATAGCCTAATTGGGATGGAAGCCTAGGCAACTTGATGTTCAGGGTCAGCATGCTCAAAACTGAGCTCATCAACCTTGAGTAACTCAATTGGCTCCTAAAGGATGATTTATGCCTTTTAGGACGAACTGGCTTCCTACATAAATTAATAGAATGGCTCTGACAGGTTTCTCTGCACTGGTAGTGTACAGTGAGAAGTATGATGGGCCACACAGAGTCTTCCAATTCCTTGCGATTGTTATGGTCATCATTGCAAAAATAGTGAAAAGAGAAAGACTTTTGTTTTTAAAGTTCTTTACTGTTTTTACATATTTTTCCTTTTTTCTATTTCTTTGGCTGAAGAAACACACAATCTCTCTGCATCCTATTCAGATGCAAGTGTGTTAAACAGCACATCCTCATTTTTGAAGATCCACTCTATATAACGTGATCTAATTGATAAAACTTATCTAAATTGTTTTTTTGCCAATTTTATCTACTTGTCTGATTTAATTCTATAATTATTTGAAGCGCTTTCCATAAATGTCTGCACATAAACTATATCTACACAATCATGAAATCATTGTAAATTCCAAAAGTTCATGCACTTTTAAATAACAGTGATTTGAACTAGTGCTTCATCTGTATAGTCTAAGTGAAGTGGAAGCTCAGGAAACTTGATGTTCAGGGTCAGCATGTTCAAAACTGAGCAAGGTAACATTGAGTAACTCTTTGAGCTCTTAAAAGATGATTAATGCCTTTTAAGACGTACCAGCTTCCAACATAAATCAATAGAATGGCTCTGACAGGTTTCTCTGCACTGGTAGTGTACAGTGAGAAGTATGATGGGCCACACAGAGTCTTCCGTTCCTTGTGATTGTTATGATCATCCTTGCAAGAATAGTGATATGGGTAAGACTTCTATTCCTTAAAGTAATAATATTTTTACAATTTCTTCCTTTTTAATTCTTTTGGCTGAAGAAACACACAATTTCTTTGTGCTGTATTCAGATGCAAGTGTGTAAAACAGCACATACTTAATTTTAAAGATCCACCATGTAATTTGAACTAATTGAGAAAAATCATCTATCTTGTATTTTTGCTTATTTTATGTACTTGCCTGACTTAAATCTACAACCGTCGGTAGCTCTTTCCTTAGATGTCCGTACATAATATACTATATCTACACAATCATGAAATAATTGAAAATCCAAAAATTTGTGCACTTTATAAATAATGGTGTTTTGACCTAATGATTTTCTATAGTGTAATTGGAATGGAAGCTCAAGCAACTTGATGCTCAGGTTTAGCATGCTCAAAACTGAGCACATCAACCATTAGTAACTTGCTTGTCTCTTCAAGGCGATTAATGCCTTTAAGGAAATACTAGCTTCCTACATAAATAAATAGAATGGCTCTGACAGGTTTCTCTGCACTGGTAGTGTACAGTGAGAAGTATGATGGGCCAAATAGTCTTCTAGTTCCTTCTGATTGTGATGATCATCCTTTCAAGAATAGTGATAAGAGAGACTTTTGTTTCTTAAGTTCTGTTAATATTTATGTAGTTTCTTCCTCTTTTTTCTTTTTATAAGGCCTAAGATGAATGGCAACAGACATCATCTTCACATGATCATAGTAAGGCGTGAATAAAAAGAATGCAATTTTTTTGACCAAGTTAATGAAGTCCTTTTTAAGTCGATACATTCTACCCAGCAAGTCTTAATATTATTATTACATTCCAGTTCTACAACTGGTTACTTACAGTACAAGAAAATGGAATATGCATGAATGTTTTTTGGATGTGTTCAGACTTGCATGTATGCAAGATAGGTCAATATTTGTAAGCTAAGTTTTTCATTTTTCATGTGTGATTCTTTGACCTGACTGTACATTTTCTTTCATTCCTTGTTTGATTGGAGGGAAAAGCCAAAGGTTTGTGCATTCCAAATATACACAACAAAATTAAGTCACTTTCCTGGCTTTTGAAAAAGGAATATTGACGTATAGGGCTGCTTGCATTTCCCAGCTTGGAAATGGGATTACTGCTTTTCACTCGTGAAAATTAAATATGGGAATATCTGGGGCTATGTTGGGTGGAGTTTATATCAGTGCAACTTACATAAAATGATAGTAATACCTTTCATCCTTGAAGCTGTGGCATATTCTATTTGTGATGTGGCAAGAACATAGGTATTCATTTTAAATAATGGGTATATCTTTAGTTGGATTGTAAGGCTATTTTTCCCCTTTCAATATCCTTTAAAATAGTTATCTTCAAAATAAGTAGCATTAAAAACCAGAAAAACCAGTAAAGAGCAATGATTAATTATGGTCTATAATTCAGGTACAAAACAGAGAGATATAGAGCATTTTCGTGATGGCAATAGAGAACTATAGTAGAAATGCCTGGGTTTTAGTCCCACACACACACACACACACACACACAACGTATATGGCAACGACTTTATATATATATATATATATATATATATATATATATATATATATATAAAGTATCTCTAGTTAGGACACACTCTACGTGCCCCCTTCTCCAAAAATCATTCGGGGTTGTACTAAGTATCTCTAGTTAGGACACACCCTATGTGCCCCCTTCTCCAAAGCTCACCACCCGCCTTCACCTTTCCACATGTGAGATATCCTTTAAATGTATTATAAGTGAGTTCTCAATGTCTATGTTGATGTCTTTCCAAAATCATTGTTCAACCTTTTATAGGCCTTTCATGAGTGGTTGACAACCAACACATCCGTTCATAACTACATAGTTTATTATAATCCCATTTAACAAGGATCATTATATTATACGCCCTTTTAACAAGGGCCATTACATTATACTCTCTTTTAATAATGGTCAATTTTATCATACTCTTTTTTATAAGGGTTTTTAATTATACTCCTTTTAACAATGTTTACTTTATTATTTATCTCCACCCAAATTATAAATTGGTGATTTTGTCACTTGGCTCATCGAAACATCATTCACAAGTAACAATGTTTAGTCAACTAAACATTGAGAATAAATATAAATATTGAACTATCACAAAACTTCCGTTTATACGATTATTTATTATCTTGGTTTATTTATCAATTATTTCTTCTTATTCCATTTTAAATGCATTTAAACATGGTAAAAAACGTCATGTATTAAAATAAAATCGGCGAGCACATTAGCTGACTCGAAATGGAATACCACAAAATAATCCCGATCATATCGATTAAAGGTAATTTTGGAGATATCAAATCTTGTTAATACATAGCCGGTGTTTGAAGTCAATTTCTAGAATATATCGTACATCTCTCAATGACCCATTAATTCGAGACACAAAATTCTTATTTCCTTTACAAGTTTGTGATAAATCGGTGATAATTTTCATATTGACAAGAGTTAACAATGTTTATTTTTATGAATCCATCAATGTTGGATGCACAAGCATCTTTGGGTAATGTCTTACCATCATTAAATGCATAAGGTTGATAAAAATAAGTTATTTTACTTTATTGAATGTCGTATAGTTTGTTTAAAGATTCATATGGTACTTAAGAGAATATTTTACTTTGTGCTTTCATCATTCACTATGTTTTTCCTCTAGGGAATTATGTAGGAAACATTGCTCATTGAATACAAACCGAAAAGAGGAAAAATGAAAATGGAACATGGAGACTATGTTCCCCCCCGCAATGTGAACATTTCACTTATTCAACACAAAACAGAACTCTGAAATCATATTGCACACAACAAAGCGCAATTTGTGAAATAAAAGCAAACTCACACACACACTTTGTCACCACAGACTTCGTGCTGCCACTGTCGTTGGTGGTGATGAGAGGTCGCTAATCGACCTCCATCCCCTGTGCCTGTGTCCTCTAGTAGATGCACTCTTTACTTAATACAAGAAGTCTTCATCACTTTGCTGAGCATTTATTTCCTCATTATCAGAGTGGGTAGACTTCATTTCCCAATCACTTTCTTCGTCTCTGTTTTCAAAATGAAGGCTTTATTCTTCAATTTACCATCAAGTAGATCTCGTGCTCTTTTCTTACAATACATAATACCATGTCCAGGAGCATTACAATAGCGACAAAGAATTTTTGTGGATCTTGGGAGGTTGATTCTTGCTTAAAAGAAGGCTTGAATCTTCCTTTAGCATATGATTTGTTTTTACCATACATTGCAGTTTCTTTGGATCAATCTTCTTGGTTCTATTTTCTTCTTCTATCAGAGAAGAAATTAAATCCTCTAGACTCGGATTTATTTTTCTCAAAGTGAAGACCATATTAGAATAGCTAGGAGGCATGTTATTAAGTAATACAACTTTTGCATCATCATCGGGAACATCTACTTTTATTCCAGCTAATTGATTTAATATAGAACGAAACTTACTTATGTGTTCCACCATGTTGTCACCTTCCTCCATTTTGAGTCCAAATAGCTTCTGCTTGAGTGCCACTGCTGCACTCTCTGCTTGTGACCCAAACAACTTGCTTAATGTTGTCTAGATGGCATGTGATGTCTTTGATATATTTATGTGATCCAGACATGCATAAGATAATCCCAGGCCTATGATTGCTGTTGCTTTTCAATCCTTACTTTCCCATTTTGTCGCCTCATCTGCATCATTTGGTTTCTTTATTTTTCCATCCACAATATCCCATAAATCTTTGTTGATCAATAATAATTGAGTTCTTACCTGCCATGTATGGAAATCTTTTCCTTCGAATTTGACAATATGGCTCAATTTATCTAGGATGGTGTTGAATTAAAAAAACAATACCGACTCACAAAAAATGACAATCTTGATAATGAGAAAGTAATAAATTTTGAGATTTTGTGAACAAGCACTTACTATATAACCCTATCTCTATCACCCAGAAGAGTTATCTCATGTACATGAAGATTGCCGATGTCTATCAACGGTTTGGGCTTATCTTTTGTGGAAATACCCGAGGAAGCTCTAAAGACAGAGCATACACGTGGGTCTTCGGAGAAGAATCTATGATATAAAATTATGGACGGGTCTGATCCTACGAGCACCGTTTTACATGTAGAGTCCTTTTGAAGCAAAAGAGTGCAAAACGCACAACATACAAATAATCATGGTAGAGACGCGTGTTGTGTTGACCAAGCGTTGTAGGAGAACCTTGAAGAAATATGAGATGGCAAAACTGTCATGTGATCGGAAAACAGAAGCAAAAAGGTTCGAGATCTATAACATCTCATCACGTCTGAGATATTGTATAGATCAACAAGCTGACCGCAACCACCGGGAGTTCAACATGAGTCTCTACAATACATGTCTTCTTGTTGGCTAGTTAATTGCAAATTTAAATGCAAAATACAAATATAGCTCGCCCTCTTATGGTGATATCTGCTCGTATGCCAAAACAGGTGTAGATATCTTTGAAATCCATGTGTGTAAAGGTCCTATTGCCACGTGAATTCCTATGCATATGGATCTGCAGTAGTCGAGTGAAATCTAGAGTCATCTTCAAATGAGGAAGAAGAAGAGTTAGAAGCCTCGTGGATCGATGATACGACACACAACTAATGGGATATCTTCAACGGGCGCTCCATTACAGGTTGAGATGTCACCAGGAGCTTGCCGCATGATCTAATCTGTGCATGTAATAAATGGATAACTTCGCTTTGCATGTAGATCGTTGAATACAAACTCTGAAATTGATAATAGGAACAATGGGTGATGGAGACTAGTCAATATGCCAATGCCGTAGAGGACTGATGCGTAGCATAGTGCTTATTTCGTGGTAATATTGATACATCCAAATGCGAAGATGTGGAGCTCGATTGACATGTTCAGGAAAGTCGTCAAGCCTTTGAAAACTATTTGCAATGCCTGAGAAGTCACGAGACTCGAGACACCAAGATGACGTCAAGAATGCAAGAGCACAAGGCGACTATATAAAACCAACTCAAATACTCATAGAAGAATAGAAACTCAATCTGGTTTTGGTGCCATCATGGGTTGTCAAGCAGGGAATTTTTCCTTTCAAAACGCCAAGCTAATCTTCAATGATCGATAAATTGTGAATGTGATAACCCGCAGCTCCCTCAAGGATCCGCTATGCTCGATACCAAATCAGACGACTCATTAGTTTTGCACAATGTGAGGAAACACATAATA
Source organism: Taxus wallichiana var. yunnanensis (assembly GCA_018340775.1). Lineage (NCBI taxonomy): Eukaryota > Viridiplantae > Streptophyta > Pinopsida > Cupressales > Taxaceae > Taxus > Taxus wallichiana. Next base: position 212,968,529 of record CM031237.1, on the reverse strand, counting down.
TCTTCTATTCAACATATATTTCGAAAACATTACAAAGGCTATTATATAGCCATAGAGATAGTAGAACAACTTCCTAATAAATAGGAAGAATACATAACAAATAACAAACAACCCGTTTAATGGTTTCACGGGTCTAACAAACTAACCACTTACCTAGGTAAGACAACAACCTAGTAAGTGTTATTTACAACACAATAAATATGATTAGCTCATATAATGTGAGCACTAGAATATTAATTTCCTAACAATGAGTTTAGCTATATATTAATTTTAAAGAAGGCGCACGATTAATAAGAGCTATGTGGCATGATTCATGTTACTTTGGTATGGGAGGTTCACAAGAGATTAAAAATTGTTGGAATTGCATAAGATTCAAACACGTGGTACAATCCGGTGATGTTGGACTCAAAGAAATGAAGAGTGTTTAGAACACAAAAGAAAATAGCTCGGGATATTGCCACTTGTCACCGATGTGTAAAATCGTAGTTTGAGAGATGAATGGGATTAGCTCGCTAAGAACTCCTGTAATCTGGGACTTCGGATTTGCGACATGTGGTAGAGATGTGTGAAGTTGACGTCGATAAGTTTAGTTGACAATGAATTTTCACAACAAAGAGAATCACACGAGATTAGGACAAGTTTATATTGCGTAGTCTTGTGTAATTTAGCGAAGAGGGCAAAAATCATAAGGAAAGTTTATGGTTTCGTGAGATGCCTACAAGTGGCATCATCCGGGATATCTTTAGATTTTGACGGTTTTCGGAGCTTGACCTCTACGAAATTTGCATCTTACGGATTAATGACAAGTGTGACAATCTTGGAAAAGTTTTCATTAAGCATTTAGACTCTTTATCAAGAATACTTTTGAGCTACAAATTACGAATTGATGACACTTGTTATCATCTTGTAAAGTCAACACAAAACTCTAATTCACCAATCAAACATGGCTACATAATTCTATTCAAGAGATATAGAACACGGCATTTTGACAGTCTTATATAGATTTAAACACGAATATAATGAATACAATAAATAACAAGGATCACAATCAAATGTAAGATATAATTTAGATTATTTCTATAATTATATTCAACCTTTTTTTTGAATTACATCAATAAAATAAAGGTATATCTTTATTCATACTTTAATTGATTCAAATTACATAGATCAAATTATTGGTTTCCATAAGAGTTAAATACATATCTTTTATCTTAGTTGTTTAGGCTCCACTTATCTTGTATATGAGTTCATGCACCTTAGGCTTATGGCCACTATTCATAGAGGAATAAGGTATTCATTAAATTTTTCAAAGTGCCTTAGCCAAGAACCATTTGGGATTCAGATCAGTAACCCTAGTTAGGACACACTTTGTGTGCCCCTTCTCCAAAGCCCACCACCCGCCTTCACCTTTCCACACACGAGATAATATTTAAATGTATTACATGGGAGTTCTTAATGTTTGTATTGATGTATTTCCAAAATCATTGTTCAACCTTTTATAAGCCTATTTTGGATAGTTGACAATGAACACACTTGCCTATAACTACATAGTTTATTGTACTCCCATTTACTTGTGTCTATTTTAATATTTCACTCCCTTTTAACAAGGGTCATTACATTATACTCCCTTTAAATAAGGATCAATTTTATCATACTCCTTTTTAATAAAGTTCCTTTATTATACTCCTTTTAACAATGCTCACTTTATTGCTTATCTTCACCCAAATTATCGTTTGGTGATTTTGACACATAACATGGATGGTTTCTCTTGTAAAGGTTTTATAAGTTCCGGACATTTGATTCTGTTCTTGTGGCTAATCACGAGTCTATTTCTTCAACTATAGCGGTGAAATTATTCACTAGAGTTGATCGATGTAGGAGCGTTTGGGTCCACACATAATCTTCATCACTCATAAACATAAGTGTAATGAAGTAGTGTGCAATTCCACTGTTTGCTTATGCGCTTCTGCACAAGGATGCATATCTAAAAGTACTTGCAAGGTTTTGCTAACCAAGTAAGCATTTTGCCTTGTTTTTGCAAAATTCTGGTTTTCTGGCTTGGTTCTGTGCAGCGATGAAGTGCTTGCCATGTGTTGGCTGAAAAATTTTTGTTGTAGATGCAATCAACAATTTAGGGGACAACAATCCCTCCTTTTTAATGGGGAGGTTCCCTTATTCAGATCAAAATTGAAACCCTAGAATATTTACAAATATACATTCTAATAATTTTTATGAGGATGTTTTGCAGTGAGTAATTACATAATTTCAACTTTAGAGAAAAGAACAAGCTTAGGTGAGAGAAAAGGGGAAGATAGAACAACACTTTCAAATAAGAACACCGATCTTATTCTACTCCTGCATGTCAATATAACTCAAGAACATACATGTTTGCATATAATGAAATTTACTACAGTGGACAAGATACAAATTGAATCGAAGTTCTATAATTCTTGGCACATAAGTATGAACACAAAGTTTCAATATCTAGAAAATGCAAACAATATATAAGATAGAACATAATAAGGAAAAGAAGATAGATAGAGAAAGAAAGAAGGGAGAGAGATTCTTCTTCGATTTGAAAATGTGTATTCTTTACATCAAAATTCTCCAACATCCAACCCCTTTACAATAGAAACTGAAGCCTTATATAGGCGAGGAGGGGAGGAATAACTACCCAAACTAACTAGTTGTTTAATTAAGTGACTAATCACTTAATTAGTCAAGTTACATCAAAATGACTTTACATTAAATATTTCTTTTTACAAAATAAAGTCAATGCCAAAATATAACTAGTTGTGTTAAGAACTTACAGAAGGAAGAGAGGAAATAAAGGATGTAGGAACTTTCAATTTTAAAACATGCATTCGAAACTTGGTGGCTTTAGCAGAAATTTCCGTCTCTTTAGGCACAATAGTGTTAGCTAGATTATTCATCCAAGCTCCTAAAGAGTTCTCCATTTTCTTCGAGAACTTTCACTCTCCATTCTACATTGAAGGATCATGTATGAGATAGATTGTTCTTGGAATCATCAAAAATCTTCTCGGAGAGGAGGATTTTCTCATCAAAGAGCACAAAGGTCTTGAATGACATCTGCCCAAATTTTTACTTCTTTGTCAATGCTCTCCACCCTTGAGTTGATCTACTTTTGAGCTGAGATGATGTTATCATAAGTTTTGCATGCTTCATCAATGAACTCTAATCCCGTGATAAGGATTTTCCCCACCCAAGCTTCGGCTGCCTTGCCCAGAGTTGCATGTTTGTGTATCTCATTAATAACTTTTAAATCAATATCAACAATTATAGTGGATGGTGGGAGTGAAGACAAGGGAGTTAGATCCAATGGGGTATTATCAGGATGAAAGGAAGGATTTAATAATGTTTCCAATACCGCACCTACTCTTGAGTTTGTTTCTCTTTCTCAACTCTCTCAATTACCTTAGAAACAATTTCTCTAAGGTTATGCACTTCACTCTTAGGGGTTGATTCTCCCATAGATATTCTTGTTAGTTCAAAATCAGCTACAAAAACCTCTTGTTCACCTTTATCTCCTTTAGGCTTAGCAATTTCAAGGAATTGTTTTCTTGAGGCATCTGAGACTAACCAAGAGGTGTTTTTGACCTTTTAGGGGGAGGAGAGGTGCCAAGGAGTGCAGCCACAACATCATAGTTGGGAACTTGAATCATGGATTGAGATTTTCTTTTCTTATTCAATCATAGGCTGCACCCAAGAGAATGAATCCCTTGAAGATGTTCCTAAGGATGGAAATGTGAGTGCAAGTGGTGGAGGAAGGGGTTGAGAGATAGAAACAATAGTTACCATAGGAGAGGAAGAGGGTCTTCTCACATCTAGCTTGGGTCTAGAAGTACTGACCTTCCCTAGATCTAGAGCTACTACTTCCACCACATCTTCCTCATTGTCTTCTTCTTGTTCCTCTTCATCCTGTTTCTTTTCACTTCCTCCTCACTTTCTTCCTCTTGTTCAAATTTCCTTTTCTCTTCCTCTACTTGTTCAACAATTGTTTCTCCTTTTCTTTCTTGTGTTTTAGCTTTCTTATCATCTTCTTTTCTAGGTGTCTCAATCTTCTTCTCAGTCTCTTTTGCTTTCGTTTTTTTTACATAGACTTTAGTCCCAAAATCTTGTTGAGAAGGAGAAGCTTGGTGAGAAGGATTTTCTGTTGGGAAGAAGTTGCTTTTGTTGAGGAGAAGCTTCTTGTTGAGAAGTGTTAAACTCCACCATTTTCTTATTAAACCATTGTCTCGTTCTTGATAGAACAAGAGCATTGAGATCATATGGATTATCTTTCTCCTTTTGAGACTAGTCAATTGTGTGGGGAGAGAGGACTGAATTAAATAGAGTTGGTGAATTCAGGAGCAAGCAAATCAGAACCATCATCCACCTTGCCCTCCATATGCTTTTTTCTAACCTCAAAATCATCTTCACAGTCTGCCCAGATAATCTTCAATTGTAGGCACATGTAGATAAGAGAGTCATAGGTTGTTGCTAATGAAGTTCTTACTATCAAAAGTTGTCCTCTTTTGAAAAGGATGCAAGTTAAATGGAGAGATAGTTCTTTCAACATTTTGAGCATCAAGAGCAGATTTACAAGTATAATTTCCCAAGGATATGGGAAATTGGATGCCATATATCTTTTATCTCTACAAGTCCTATGAAGAAGATCCAGCTGTCTACAAAGCTCAATCGAACAATTTATCATCGCAATAAATAGGAAGTTTATAAGGAGTTCCCTCAAAACCTGTTGTTCTAATATATGAAAATTTCTGAAATTGGATAAACAAACTGCCATAAACAACTATCAGTTATTTAGCTTCTTGAGAAACTCTGCTTGTGACATTGCCTTCCAATAATCTAACTAAGAACATTGTGAAAGCATCATTAACCCTCCTGTGATGACTCTTGCTGTTTTCATAGGTAAGCTGAGTATAAAACTCAAAGATAAGAAGATTTTGTTTCCTGCACATTACCTTGGCTTGATAAGCCAATCCATATTTTGTACCCAGCTATGGTGTAGATCAAATATGAAGTCATATAGAAAGTTTTAGTCTGACGAACTCGAATGAGTTGTTGAGTCAAATTCTCACAAATGATTTCTCCCCAATTTAGAGTCTGTTTGCCCTCACAAATCAAATTGATAAAGATGCACATCCAGTCTTGAAATTATTTTGTGGAGGGAAGACCCATTACCCTAGCAAGCAGTGTTATCATATCAAATAATTCTTCAATAAAATCAACTTTGTAGAGAATTTTAGGCAACTTGGATGGTCCCTTATTTTTGACCTTCAACCAAGACTTGGAAATCATGGATTGATACTTGTTTGGGGTCAAGTCAAAATCTTTCTGGACATCAGACATGGTTAGGACTATAGAATTATCAAAGGTAGGAATACCTAGGACTAAGTTGATGTAATGCGCGTCAAGTTGCAATTAATTGTCCCTCGAGGGTCTTTCAATTCTTTGGTATGTGGGTCAAAACTAGAAGGATAAGCCAAGATAAAATCACCACATTGCATAGAATTAGGGAATAGGCCACCGCCTAGGATTCTTTGGGCAAATAGGGTTAAATTGACATCTCTCATTCTTGCCCATAATTCATCCAGATCCATATGCTTGATGTCACTCTCCCCAATTTTAGGGACTGAGGTCTCCAGGGAGGAAATGGGTTCATACTCAACATATTGGAATTTCATTTTGACCAAATTGAACACTTACTCAAAGGTAATGGGCTTTCACAAGAGATTTTAGAGGGAATGAGGGAAGGGCACCAAAACAAGGAAAAGCTTCAAAAGTGAGGAAAACAGTGATGAAACAACTTACCAATTGGATGGAAAGGAAGGCGACCTCTCAACGTTCACAATGCAATTGGAATTTTTGAATTTGACCTGGAAATGAAGGAGAAATGGGCAGAAAACCACTTTTAGGATGCAGGAGGAAAACGACAGGGCAGACTGATTTGCAAATGTGAGGAGAAAATGGAGTTGGACAGATTTATATAGTGTGGTGTGGAATGCCCTTGATTTTTCCCGTTTTTAAATTAAGGCGCTGAATCGGATTGTCGAAGACCGAGGAACACTGTCGTGAGGGGCTTAAACTCCCAATTTTATCCGATAAAGAGTTTAAGGTGGGAGAATCGGCTTAGCGGGGAAATGAGGTACATGGGAACGAGTTCCCATGGTTCTCTTTGGGCCCGAAATGCTTGATATAGCCGACGGAGGTAAGCAAGTCGGGAGAATCGACAATGCCGAGAACAAACAGCCTGAGGGAACAATGCCAAGTGTGCCAACAAAGCCCGACTTATCCGATTTAGCCCACGAGGCGGACAATTCAGCAAACCGGAGCATGTGGGGAACAGGAGAACAAGGTCGAAGTTACCGCCGGGGCCTGCAACACCTGAATTAACTGAGTTAGACAAAATTTTGGCATTTTTGTGAAGGAAGAGGTGACCAAGAATGCAAATGACTTACCCATGACCCAAAATTTTCAAGTTTTTCAACATTTTCTGGTCCGTGACCACACCATGCATTCTGCACAAGTCTTTCTGCATGATTACAAATTGCTGTGAAGGGTTGTGATCTCTTGCAAGTTCTTCTTTTGTGCACCCAGTCCCGCATGCACATTTGCATAACTCTTCTCTCTGCGCAAGGTGGTCTGACAAGCCTCTACATAAGTTTCTCTGTGCAAGAAGGATCATGTACGTGTAAGTTTGCTCAATTGTGCACCTTTATTTGGGGCCTTCAGACATTGCGTACACGCACATCTGTTCTGTTTACCGTCTGCCAGCTGTCAGAGAATCCTACAGTTATAATGGCTGAGAATTGCAGAGACATCTGAAGGAGCTGCAGCGTCACTGTGAGAGAAACAGTTCCACTGCCGTAATGGTTTCTTGAAGCATATCTTTATTAGGAAGTCAACACATCTTGGTAAGGCATTCTTCTTCTTGAGAAAGAGACAGTTTGAAGGCAGCCATTAAAGAACATTGCAAGTAGATGTATGTGTGCAGATCTAGGGAAGGGACTGTTGGGTTGAGTCACGTCCTTGTGAGGACTGGAGGTGTAATACTGCAAATGTTTATGAGCCTTTTAGGCTGTGTGTGTGTGTGTGAGTGTGTGTAATCTCTCATTTAAGTAACAAAGAGTTAATGTTGTTGTATTCCCTTGCGCATGGATTGTAAATGTCCATTGTTGTGTAGGCTGTACGTTATAATTCCGTCCTTGATTGGATCCCTTTACCATGACTGCATCACTAATCAACCTTTCTATCCTAAGAATATAGCTGAAACTTATGCAATTCCTAACATAGATGTTAATTAATGGAACCTATTGTGGGTTTTGGCCTATTGTAAAAAAGAAATATTTGGATTTTTGATCAATGCCCATTTAATTAATGGAAGCACTTGAAGTTAATTACTTGGTATAAGGGTTTTATTCTTAATATAAATTTTGCTATAGTGGTTTTCTTCCTAATACAAATGTTGGTAGTTTTTCTTCTTAATTTAAACTTTGGACGCAAACGTTCAGTGAAAAACATAGACTATTCTTTTTAATTTGTAATAGATGGTATATGCCATGTAAAGTAGAGTATAAAAGCTTTGTGCAAAGTTTATGCTTTTAAATGGTTGCACACACTTTTTCTTGTGATGTTATAGGTGTTCAGATCTCAAGATTACAATGTGCTACTTTATTGTTTCAAACAGGTAATGCTGGTCGTAAATATGATTATTGCTTTCAATTTCTACTTTATGTCATTTATTTTAAGCTTTGAATAGTGGTCATATTCTTATTTATTAGATGTTTGAAATGTGGAATGCAGTTTGAAAAAGTAGAAGTGACAAAACCAGTCGCTAGTCGCTCAATATCTGCTGAAATACATGTCATTGGTTTAAGATATAAAGCCCCTGCTAAGATTGACCCACGTCTTCTTGATGTGAAACATCTTTTTCAAGAAGTTGTTGAGCCACCAAAGGTAAACACATATCCTTGATCTGGAAAGTTTAATTGTTCCTACAATGGGTGGCCTTTCTGTGAAAAAAGCATTTTGGGAACGAACAGTAATGTTTTGTAGTGTTGGTTTGAGGCTGCCAAATACCAACACATGTTTTATTATCTGAGAAACACTTTCTTTGTCTGGCTAGATGGTGGATGTTTTGAGAGAATGTAAACAAAAATGAAATCGTGAAGGGTGAATCTTATATTCCTGCTAACTTTTTGTTTGTCCTACAGGTTTGATTCTCCTTTTTAGATAAAAAGTGGTTTTATTTTGATCTCAAGTACAAATGTTGGAGGTCCTTGGTGTATATTACTGGATTTTCTATTTTTTTGAAAGATGTTTAGTGTCAACCATAGTTACCTAAGACTCACGGGATGACGGTATGCGGGGACATAGTTTCGGGATGGCAAAAATTCCAAAATTATGGGATGACGGATGTGGGGACATAGTTTCTAGGATGGCAAAAAAATTCCAAAATTATGGGATGGTGGGGATGGCTATTAAAATAATGTCTAAAACCTAAGTCACCGCATTCGAATTCGTGTTCGAATTCGCCGAGTATAAAATTCGTAAGAAATTCGTTGTTTAAAAAATAAAGATAAAATTCGTGATTAAATTCGGCTAATAGAAATACAATTATAATTTCACATTTCGTATAAATAAATAAGTAATGATTTTTTAAAAACTATTTTCATTTACTATTTATTAAGCTAAAATTTAAGACAAAATTTTTATTAGCCTAATAAAAAACTATAATTTATAGATGACTAAAAATTAAATGTAAAGTTTATTAAACCTAAAAATAAACTATAAATGCCCAAACTTAAAATTTAGAATTTAATGTTTAATAAATTGTATTAACCTAATATAAAAGTAAATTTTATAAACATAAAAACACAATAGATTATAGCTTATCCTAAATTAAACCTAAACGAATATGATTAAACATAAAAATATAAACCTAAAACACAATAGTTTTTGTGGTTTCGTCGCCGCGAGTGGTGAGCCTGTTGTGGCTGGGTCGAAGGCAATAATGGGTCGATGGAAGCCTGGTGTTGTCCCAGAGTCGATGGAGGGTCTAAATTGAATAATTTACGATCTTGCACGCTCACAAATTGCGAATCACCGCGAATAACCATAACGAGTCTAAACGTATTTCAAATGTTTTTAAATGAATTTTCAAACGTTTTTTAAACATTTTTTGCCCTCGAAAATCGCGATTGCACATCGATGATTACATTCGCGAATGCCAACGAATTTTTGAGATCCCAAACTAATTCGCCGAATTTCAATTTTTGGGGAAAAAATTCGCCGAATGCGGTGACTAAGTCTAAAACTATAAATATTAAAAATATACAGATAAATTTTAAATTTTTTATGAATAACAATTCATATTTATATATCAGTCCACCATGTGCATACAGTCCACATTCAGACGTCCATATTAAAAACTCGCAGCATACATATAGCTATACTAATGTTATATGTCCATATAACTTTTAATATTAATATGTATGCTACTGGTTTTCATAGCATGTTGTTACAGTCCATGTGCATTTGTGCTCGAAAATTTCTGTATTCATATATCACTCTTGTTTCTTAATATGTCTTTGTAATACAATACAGTTGGGTTATGCTTAACGGGTAAACATTTATAAAGAGAAAACAATAAACAAATTAATTTAATTTAAATTTTTTATTTAAAATTATTTAAAAAAAAAGAACTAGAAGTCCCCACAATGTTTTGAGAGACTTCCCCGAAACATTTCGGGGACTTCACTGTCCCGTCGTCCTCAAAACATCCCACACGTCCCGGGACGTTTCTTATTCTCGACAAACGTCCTGGGGATGTTTCCTTTGATCTTTGCATGGTCGGAAATGTGGGGAATGTTTCCCTGTTGACCCCAAGGCGTCACGGGGCGTCCTGGACTCTGGATTTTGGTGGGGACGCGCCCCGCATAACTATGATGTCAACATAACCATCTAGAATTCATGAAGCACTGAGATCATTGTTTATCCTGTTTTACTCTCTGGATTGCAGAGATATGAAGAACTTGCAACAATACAAAAGACTTGCCTTTGCTTTAGATTTTGTGTGGTTAGAAAAACCTTTGGGTGTTCTTGGCTTAGTTACTTCCATTTCATTTGGGGATCAACGTGCTCGCCATAAAGGAGCATTCTCGACAACCATGTTGGACATGATGTCATTGGTCTTGTCATTGATGTCAAGTGGCATTGATGGCAAAGGATGTTCAAATGGCATAGGAGTTTGCATGAGGTGTCATTCATCAAATAAGATGAAGGTTGATTGGTAGTGTGATGAAGTGTCATGGTGTCTAGGTGTATATGCATGTTCTTGGTGCATGGTCCAAACTAGTTAGGTGTTGTGCATGTGCTCCAAAGTTGGTCAGAGGTTTCCATGAGGTCTAACATGTTTAAAGAGATGTGTCAAAGGTGTTAGAGGGTAAGGTGAAGACAAGGTCATGTTCAGTGAGGCATAGTGTTGAAGGAAGCCATTCTAGGCCTAATCCTAGACCTAGTGCATAGCAGATGGCATGGTTGTATGAGGTATGAAGTAGGCAGACTTGTTTGAGCATGTGAGGTGTGTTTTGGCATTGCATAGTAGGTGTAGATGATGTACAAGGTCAAGTTTCAGATGTATGATGCATGTTCAAGGTCCTTTTGAAGCAAGGCTATGGAGACAAGACAAGAAAACATGGGTAAGTCATGGTGTATGGAGAGTTTCGGAGGTTGCAAAGCATGGTTAAGCATTTGCTGACTTGCAAGTATGGAGGAGGTCATCATAGAGGTGTGTGTGTCAAGTTTTAGGTCAAGAGTGTGAAGACAATGCATGAAAAGTTTTTTGGCTCTACCGAGCTCTCAAAAATGCAAATCCCAGCTCTTGATAGGCAAGTTTGATTGCTCATCCACATGTGTGAAATCTGTGCATGGGGACCTAAGCCATTTTGTGGATGAGGGCATGGAGCTAAGAAATTTTAGCAAGTGGAATGAGGTAAAATGGACAATGAAGTTTTATGAACCATTGTTAAGAAGCTAAGTATGTCAAAACCCTCCTAAAACCCTAGTCTTTCAGATGGAGAAGAAATGGTGGGTATGGCCATGAAATGTATTGGGAAAGGTAATATGATGGTTTAGGGATGTAGAGGAATCCTTAGAGCTCTTTTGGTGGTATTTGCATGTTTCATAAGTGATGACAAGCTACAACAAAACCCTTGTTTCTATGGATTTTTCAGGTACAAAGTAGAGTTGCAGGTTCATGATGAAAGACCAATTGTGGGAGCTAGCTTGGGATGTGTGCTTAATGTCCATGAAAAGATTTGGACAAGTTATGTGGAGAAAGTGAGTGAAATCAGTCTTTCCAATATGACCTACCGCTAAAGGGCTAATGTGTGCAAAATCATTCTTGGAGGTTTGAGATGGTGTGTGAAGTTTTGTATGGTGTAGCGGTATTATTTGGGATTGGATAGATTGTAGAGGTCCCTGATATGGTGTGTTTGAGGTCATGGTTTGAGCAGGTGAAGTATTTTCTTACTTAAGCCCTAATGGCCTAATTAGCCCTAATGACCTAATTAGCCCTATTAGGCTTGTCGAGGATGTCCGAGAAACAGGTATGCAAGTTTGAAGTTCTCCATGTGACATATGGTTGTGAGTGCTTGAGCATGTTGGTTGAGATGTTATTGAAGTGTTCCAAGTGATAGAAGTGTTTGGAAGGTGCCCTAAAGATGTTGGGGTTGAAGACTAGAAGACTGGTTCTTGAGTCCTACAAGCAGATTTGAGCTGTTTTGAGAGATGGAGTGTTCTTGGGTGTTGTGCTGTGATTTGGTGAATGGTGTGAGTTGTTTCAGTTGCCTAACATCAATACCTTTCCATTGATGTGCTACTTGTGCCTTGGTGAGGTGATTTGAGGTGTGAAGTTGCTCGGTCTTGAGGAGTGATTTTTAGGTGCTTGAGACCTAATTGGGTGTGCTTGCTTCTTGGTGTGTTCCATGGTGAAGATGAAGGTTGCAGAGGTGATGGTGCTTGTTGATGATGCTGAGAGGTTGTTGGTAGACACGTGTCAGAGCTGATGGAGCCTTGGTGGAGTTGCTTCATATGTTTGAAATTCAAAATATGACTGTTGGGGGTGATGTTGTGTTTTAGGCCTAGTTAAGCAAGTTTGTGTTGTTAGGCCTAATTCTGACCTTTGAGGTCCTTCTCAATGATTTATATGAGAGTGTGGACTACGTTTTTATCTTGACATGGCCGACCTTAATGGTCTTAGCCAACCTGTGGTTGTTTATGGGGTGTGTCAAGTATAAAAGTGAGTTATATTAGCTCATTTGATCTAGGAAAGAGAATGGAAAATTGAGCGAGTGAAAGGAGAAGTGTGAAGGGTGAGAAGGCTCTAGAGCAGAGTAAGGAAGAGTATGAAAAGCTAAGTCATTAGGGCAAAGAAGAAGAGGAGCTACAAGGTCATTAGACCTAATCAACATATGAAGGTGCAAGTTTGAGCGAGAAGGAGAGTGAGCAGTTTGAGAGAGTTTTGAGTGAAGAAGAGCTGACAAAGTGATCACAATTAGTTGTTGAAGCAACAAGGACATCAGGTGATCATTCATTTTAGGTGGCTAGAGTGGGTGCTTGGTCATCTTAGGGGGTTGTAGCCTCCTTGTAGGGTTGGTGCCTTACTAAATAGGGGTTGGTGCTCCTTGTAGGGTTGGTGCCTCACTAAAAGGGTTGGTGCTCCTTGTGAAGTGGGTGTTTCACTAAATTCCTTTGTGTTGTGTAATATATGCAAAGGTTCAAGTGGGTTTTCTTCCCCTTGAGGGTTTCCCACTTTATATCTTGTGTTCTTGTGTACTCTCTTGGTTCATGTTCTTGTGAATGGTTGTTTCATGTTAATAAGCTCACATTGATGCATGTTGAATGGTTAATGGTTCACACAAGTTAAATACAATTGAATGAAAGTTTTAATTGATTGATTCACTCCCCACCCGCCTACCCCACCCCCCACCCCTCTCAATCATTGTGCTTCTAACAAACAGATGAGGTAGTTTAATTCTACATGTAATCAGTTTTGATTGCTTATTCGGCACATGAAGATTTTTATCTTGTTCTTTGGTGTGGCAGGCACAAATATTTTGATGGATAGAATTTTCATTATCTTTACTTAATTAGTTTTGCAGATAAAAAATTTGTGTGACGATTTGTGGGTTCTAGGAAACAAGACTTTAAGTGCATATTGAAGTATGTTTCTTCTATCCTCATTACTAGAAAAATTCATAACCTCTTATTATGATCTTGAAGGGACAATTATAGCTTTCAGTTTTCTCAGGAAAACAAGAAGGAATTTAGTTTTATTTGCCTTGTATGATACTTAAAAGCTACAAGCACAATTGTAAACAAAGTTAAACACTGATTTAAAATATCTAAGACAACAAAACATAAACACAACAATTTATCACACTTTCCTCTATTTCATAGGACACTTTTAACAACACCATGCTCGAGAACAAGTGAAAAACATTTGAAGCAAATTTGTATCAATTGTGGAGAATACTTAGTCTACAAGAACTTACCTGGACGAGAGATTTTAGGTGCCATTTTAATATTTCTTATTTGAAATTAAATATATATTTATCTAAATTATTTTTCTTATATAGACAGATTTCTGTTTTTGAAATAATGAATGCAATCAACTGATTGTTAAATACTGAGTTTATGGCGAATCAAATATTCTTTTGTCTGAAAATATTGGGCTCTAGAGCTCCAACATTGATCACGTTCTTCTTTCAGCCCAATCAGGTAATTGGCAGCGTCCTTTGGACACTGGTACATCACACATCGGAGCTGATAGACCAGTTAGGCGGCGATTCTCTCAGCACATCACTACTACACAGACTACTTATATCTCTAAGCCTGCTATCTCTCAGTATCGTGGCTCTGCTTCGCCTTGTTGGCGCGGCTTTGCTCTGCCTCATAGGCATGACTCTACCCCTTGCCGGCGACATGGATCTATTTCTTATCAGCTGCCCCCCAGACCACAGGGATAAACTGGTCTCACAGTGATCGATAATGGCTAAAGATGATTCCTCCAGTTTAGGCACATTCAGTGACATTGATGTGATTTGCCTCCAGTCTTCATTGGCACTTGCTCTTGGGGCTTTTGTTCGCCCCTCATTTCTATTTATATAGGTTTTTGCCACTGTGTTAATGGCACGCTGATCTATTTTATCTTTGTACTTTGCTTCATCGGTTCGTTTCTAGGATTTTCTCTTCCTAGAACTTTCTATTGCTAATGGTTGTATCCGTCAGTCCCATTGATGTATTTTTTTTGGTCATTTGTGGACATTAATATAATTCCTTTCTTTCTTTCTTTCTCAGAAATAATTCAAATTCAAAGTCTACATAGGAACTTCAAACAAAAGAATATGGAGTATAATCACAAACATGGCAGAGAGTAGCTGCTGTACAGATTTTTAGAGTCACTAATTTAAACTGTAAATCTTCCAACATGCATGTCTTCTTAACTTAGATAGAAACAGTAAAGTGCAAGGACTAGCATCTCTTTTATTGTATTCCAGAGACTTGACAGAGAGTAGCCGCTATTCAGATTTTTAGAGACACTCACTATCTTAAACTGTAAATCTTTCAACATGCATATGCGTTTTTAACTTAGATAGAAACAGTAAAGCACAAGGACTAGCGTCTCTTTTATTGTATTCCAAGTTCCAACTGTGAATTACTAATTATATTAATGCGTAGATGTTAGTGGTAACAGTGAACATGCACTTTTCTCAAGAATATTTACACTATTTTGGTAGCAGAATGAAAAACTATAGGTTAGCAGGATTGAGGAAGAGCAGGTTTGTGAAATCATTATGAATTCAATAAATAAAGATACTACAATAGGTCAATAGGACTCAAAAGGAGGTCAATGGGACTCAAACATACATAAAGTTACAATAGCAAGTAGGACTGTTGAAAAGAACTCCAATAGCTGAAAAAACAACTCTCTTAGACAATGAAACTGTTTTATTAGCTTTTAGTTTGATGGCTTTTGAAGGATGTTGGTTATAGATTTTTGAATTCCTAAAACCAAGCTCCCGACACTATATATTGTGGCTTGCAGTCAGAAGAGTAACATTATATGCAATATTAATTGATGTGTGCAGCTAGGTGCATGAGCTCAATTGTAGATAGCATTTATAAGGCACCTTATATGTTATAAGAAAACAAAAATTATATAGAAGAAATTAAGGGTTGCATGGTGAAACTTTTACAATATAATAATTTAGTCCAAACCAGTGCATTTTTAAATTCATATTCTATACCTGCTGCCCCTTAAACACACCCCACCTCCTCTTCTCTACCCCATCTCTGTCAAGAAATTAAGTGGCTTTACTAATTCTGATGAATTCATATTTTTGAAAGCAGTGTAGTAGTCTTTCATGGTATAGAAAAATCCATAGGTTTTGTTGTCTCCAAGGTTTGGGCTAGTTCAGCTGATTCCAGTTGATTTTCCTGCTGATACTGGGCCTCTATTAATTTGGTCAGCCCTGAAATATTAGAGAAATTAGTGGGAGTTCCTCGAGATTGGAACCATAGATCATTGGTACTCTCTGGTACTTGGGTGTATAAATTGAAAGAGATGAAGTACGGGTTTGCTCTTCCATAGCTGTTTTATCTAGTGTGTCCAGATAAATATGAAGTGACCTTAGAGTGGTGCCCATTTGAAGGTGTTCACTTTGGACCGTTTTGTACAGGCCTCATCCTATGTTGCTGGATTCTCAACGACTCCTGCTTAACCCAAACTGAAACTGTTCTGGAACTGATTGTGGTTCTAGTTCTCCCAGAAAATGTACCTGGTTCTTCAGAATCTCTGGGTCCTTAATGGAAATGTTCTAGATATTTCGGCGGCATTTCCAGGTCGTTCTCAGGAAGGACCCTTCATTTCGAGGCTGTTTCAAAGACTTACCTGGGAAAGCAAATAGAAAATAAATTAGTATATAAAAATATAGAACAAACTTAATCTAAATCATAAATTACAAACCTCTGAGATTTTGAATTATTTATTTTTTGTTTTTTGTTTATTTTAATGCTGATTATGCACATAACATTGATATTATGGTTATTTGTATCTCTCTTTTATATTATATGTACAAACATTTCTCTGAAGAACCATACCCAGGGTCTTGAAAAATTCAGCTTTAATGTACCCGTTTCTCTGTATCATAGTTTTCATCTAGGTTGTGGCATTTTACCATGATTCAACTTTTGTACATACCCTTCACCTTATTGGCATTTTCCCTTAATTGTGATTTGCTTATACTTGATTATTGGTTCAAATAACGGACCGAAGTTTGCATATTCGTACCATCCCAGTCAACCTGAATTCCGAAAGATACGAAATCAAGAACTACAACCGGTTTCTGGGAATCAAATATGTATTCAAGGAATTTATAACTCTGCTCAATCTTCAATCTTATGTTATTGTTTAATAAGATAGTATTACTACATGTGTCTATTATATAGATGAATGCGACTTAAAGAATTAAATTTGATTTTCTCCAAATAATGATTGAAAAGGGAAATAACTGAATGCATGCTAAATAAAAATTTATGACGTAAAAGAAAGAGACACATTGTGTCTTTTATTATGATGTATTGGGTGCATCTCCAATTGTTTCCCTAATTATATATGAATGGGGCTTCCCACAGTAGATTGCACTGTTAAAATTGGAGAGTTCACTGAGTTTGACCTCAACCAAATAGACATAAATTAAATGATGGAACAATCTATTACTATAACTTCTATGTGCGCTAGTCTTGTACAGATCTTTGATTGTGCTGTGATGTGGCGAGGTTGTACAGTAGTTTCAGAATCATATTTCCTCTTCTCATATAAGCAGAAGAAGACACATTTTTGATCATTAGGCCCCTGCGCAGAAATCCACAAACAAATTTAAAAAACATATACTAAAGCCATAGTTGAACCACAAAGAGATGCCAAGCGCAAATATAGAAACAAAGCCAAAGCAAATGTTAAGTCAGAACTCAAAGTGGCAGATTTTTTTCATGAAGGAGAATTCAGGCAGCCACAAATACACCTACCCAGGTGGGCTAATCCATGGCCTAATTTTCTGATTTGGGGTTTGCATCAAGAGACGATTTCTCCCTAAGTTTTGCTACATAAAATCCAGGGGTCAGAATTTCCCAAATCTCTAGCTTTTTATTTGTTGTTTTCTTTCAAAACTTGTAATTTGTTGCTATTAAACTAAAAAAATACTTATGACTTTTATTTTATTGATAGAACTTTCTTAGAAAAGTGACTTAAACATTTAAAGCAAATCACTTACCACTGTCGTAGACTACAATTTTGATGACAATACACTTAGCAACTGACTGCATGTTCTTTTTCTTGTTGAGCTGGAATTGGTCAGCCCAAAGACTTCAAAGAGGTTGGTGGTCACTGGCTTTTCTGTCCAGCTTCTTGTCACACATATTGTTTCCAGAAGCCATTCTTGAATAGTCAGATCTTTCACTAGATTGTGAAGGGGCCAAGAGGGGAGCAGTTTTGTTTTGATCACAGATTTATATTAGTTTGGGGATTTACCCAACATGGTATCGGACAGCTGCATGGTAGTGAGTGCTTGAGGAGACTGTGTGAGAGTGAGACTTCATGGATGTTAGCAATCACGATTGTTGCCTAATCATGCAGGACATATCCCATGCCGAAGGGGTTGTTCTATACTCTTTAAAAAAAAAAAGGTCCATTCTAAATCACACTCTCATTTTCTCTCTTGCTAAAAATATTCAGTCCATTCTTTTCACTAAACTAACATTTAGCATTGTGAAGAGCAAAGAGACATCAAGGAGCAGCTTGAAGGAAGAGACAAAATATTTTGAGTGCTTTATCAATTATCTCTTATGGTCTACAAATTTACAATTATAAAATGAGTATTATGCATATATATATATATATATATATTTTATCACATTTTAATAATATATTGTACGGACGTTTCGGCAACATTTCGTATCCAAGTTTTTTTGAAAATTGCCGTTTCGGGTTTCGTATTCATATTTGTTTCCGTTTCCGTTTCTGTGCAACATAGAATTTTGGAGAAAGGCTAGACTGAGTTTTTACTTTGCTCCTTGAGGGTATCTTGCAGCCGCAATAGAACTCCAAACTAGATGCTGTTGCAATTATTGGTGAAATTGGAGATGGTAGTAGTCCCAATGAACATGCTTTAGTTGGTGTGGAAAATGATGGTGGCTCCATAGTTTAATCTGACCATAGTTCCTACAACATTAAGTTTTCCAAAAAAGCCTAAAAGAAAATTTGTGTTGAACAAACAACCATCGCTCGTTCAATCTAGGTAGGTTCGAAATATGCTGAAGGAGAGTCATTTTCATGATCATGGTTTTTATAGTGCGAAGTTCATGCTCATGGCCTATACAATGAAAAGTTTATAATTCATGGCTTTTAAAGTACAAATTCTGTAGGACTAGGAAAGGGTGCACCCTAACCAAGCTCACAATTTATGACTATCTAGGGTTTTTTTATCCTCATAAATGGTGATACTTGCTCCTTGTAAGGCCCATAATTCTTCTCACAGATATATTTGGATGAAGGCCTGAACACACTATTAAATGCGAATCCAAATGTAGTTCTCTTCCGGCCAAAAATGCACACTTCCCATGGAGGATCTTTGCTAAACATGGTAAAAATGACATCCAATGCCTCTTGGGTGTCAAACCGAGACCATCACATGCAACTATCCAGGATTACCAATACCAATACAAGTTACAACAGACTAATTAGATATGATTTCGACTCACAGAAAAACTACAAAGTTATTTGAGTAAAAAGGATGGACAAACATATATCATCTTTATAAGACCCTTGATAATAGTTTCAAAGTGTAATGTCCCCTTTCCTACGCATAAGGCCTAAGGGCCAATTCGAGTCTAAGCCTTGGTCATACCCAAGGGGCTATGGACGTTGGGAGCTATTGGGTATGAATATGTAGTCCATTTGGTTATAATTTTTCGTTGACATGAGCGTAAAATGTTTTGGATGGACTAGATATTATGTTTTGTCGTTAGGAAGGGGCCACATGACACTTAATGTTTTAATTTTGCGTTGGGGGTCACTTATGGACCATGGCGACTTAAAAGGGGAAAAGTAACTTAAGTTACTTTTAGTTTATTGGTCCTTCCTAAGGAAAAATGCGACTTGGGCTATTTTGGGGCTCTTTTGCCTTGGGGAAAAATATACAAGGAGTTGGGAGGAAAAAGTGAAGGTCATTCTTGCATACATAATTATTTTCCTTTATGTGCAACTGCTGCTTGCAAATTTACAGCTTGTGGAGTGAAATCCCACGGGGACCCTAGCCGGTGGTGAGAAGATCCATCCCTAGCTAGCAAGGCATTCTTGATAGTGAGAGATCTACCCTAGTTTGTTATTTTGGAGCTGAAATCGGAGCTGTTTTTAGAGAAGCATTTTCAAAGGGTTTTCAGAGGAGGGTTTCGAGAGATTTTGGTGTTTTTGGAGAAGAAGATTCGGGGTTTTTCAGGGCAGATTTACGGCAGCCATTTGGGCAGGGTTTAACATCAATTTGAGGGCATTATCAATAATTTCCAACCACTTCCCAAGTTGGGCGACTTGTTTTGAAGATTGCAGCCATTATTTGGAGGGTTTCAGTGGTACAAATTCAAATCTGAAGGTTGGAATATCATTCCCTATATTTATAAATATTATTTCCAAAGTTTCATAATTTTTGCACTTGTATTCGGAGAAAAATAAAATTTTGAAGTTTTCTAGCTGCCTAGGGCACGCTGTAATTTTCTGGCAGCAATTTATTATCTGAAAAATTCCAAAAATAATTTTCTAATACTTGTTATTGCATTAGCAAGCTCACTATAAATTTTCAAGTGATTCGGGCAAGTATTTTGTGAGTTATAGCTTTATTTCTGTTTGCTGCCCTAGTTTTAATTTCTGCAAAAATCAGATTTCTGTTTGGCTGCAAATTGTCCGTATTTTGCATATTTTTTAACGGGTATCCCACTAGGGATATTTCAGTGGTATTAGAGCTAGCTTTCTTCTAGCTTATGGGGTTGAAAAGATGGGTGATAGTGAAGATGAATTGGGGGCGGAGTTGATGAAACGGTTGTTCACCAATATGGTGGAGCCAGGAAACCACCAACCTCTATTTGAGCCAGCTCACTGAGAGACTAGCACAGGGTAGGATTGATACTCATACGGAGAGAGGAGAAACTAGCAATATGGGACAACAAGGTCAAAAAAGTTAGAGTGGACATTTAGGGCAGCGGTCTCCCCATTTTTCTACTAGACTTTTGGGACTTCACGAACCCTCTTTCTTGAAGGATCCGGAAGTTTTACTGGTGCACGGCAGCCAATAGAGATTTTGGATGAGGAGTCTTGTTGGGAGAGGTACGGACCTTGAGCGAGGACTTTCGTGACAACATGCCATTCCAGGAATATTGCAAAATGAAGATTGACATCGAGACCAAGAGAGATCATCAAATATAGGTACGAGTTATAGAGAGATTGGACAAGATTTCATTCCACACTTTGATGGTTCTAAGAAGTGTCTTGCATGATCTTGGGTTGAAGTTGAAGACATACTTGACTTAAATCCTATGCGTGAGGAAGATGCAATTAAATTTGCAATCTTACATCTTGAGGGAGACTCATGATTGGTGGCATCATGGATTGATTACACGGGGACACTTACACATTACTACTTATGTAGAGTTCACGTAGAGGCTAGTGAGCAATTTGATAGGAGGGACTCGGCTGTGTATTTTAGGGAGTTGACTCATTTGAGACGCAGACCGGTTCCTTGGATCGAGTGTATATCGCAGATTTTGAGAGATTATCAGTCATGCTACTTGATGTTACGGAGGTGAGGTTGATTTCATTTTGTTCACAACAGGTTTGTGAGATGCTCTTGTTGGGTTTGTGAAGGCATTTGAGCCTTCTTTGCATGAGGCTATTAGGAGAGCTTGTGATTTGGAGTTATCCACTCCTAAGTTGAGGTTTCCACCTCGAGTGCTGCCTAAGGTTTTCCTTCTAAATCCGATGGTTCACGGCCGAAAGGTACCTCCACCTAGGCAAGGCATTAGCTGAGAGACCATTCATATCTAGGGAGGACAGAGATGAATTGAGGAGAAAGAAACTATGTTTCGATTGCCGCACACCTTGGGTTCCAGGACATGATTGCAGGGGTAGAGGGAAGGCCCAATTCATAGAGGTCTTTGAGGAGAGTGATGGTGACGAGGAGTTGGACACACAAGGATTAGAGGATGATGACGATGAGGCATTGGATAGTGCAGGTGTTGAGTAGGAGAGCAAGACTTTCCCCCAGAGACTATCACCACTTTGTCTAATACCCCGAGTACTGAGGCATTGAGTTAGGGGAGTTTTACGGGGGACAACGAGTAGTGGTACTCGGTGATAGTGGGGCAACCCACAACTTTATTGATGCCTCATTGGTTGGAGAGGTGAGGATTATAGACGAGATGATTTTGAGGGCTTCAACACGGTTGCAGCCAATGGAAGTCTATGAGGTGCACATGGCGGGTTCCCCAATTGAGCATTACGATGGGTAACTATAGCGATTCGATGATTTCTATATTGTTGGTATTGGAGAGACCAACCTTGTGCTTGGAGTACAGTGGCTCCATTCCCTTGGTGAGTTTCGGACTAACTTTCAGACGATGGAGCTGAAGTTTAAGTTCGAAGGGAAGAATGTGACTTTGAGGGCTTATCTCGAGAGGCACCCACAGGTTATTACAACTAAGAGGATTGAGAGAATTTATAGACACAATGGGGTGGATTGGGCAGTACATTGTTTGGTTTTGACCAAGAAATCAGAGGATGGACAACATGAGTATCATGTGGATATACAAGGCTTATTGGACATGCATAGTACAATTTTGGTGACATACCTCCAGGCATACCTCCAGATAGGGGATTTGAGCATGTGATTGAGCTCGAGGACGCTAGACTGTGGTTACTTCTCCTTACCGTCACCCCAAACGGTTTAAGGATGAGATCGAGAAGACTATCCATGAGCTCATTGATATGGGGCATATTAGACCGAGTTCCAGTCCTTTTGCTTCTTCGGTGGTATTGGTGAAGAAGGATGGGACCATGCGGATGTGTATAGACTACCGTGCCTTGAATAAGAAGACAATAAAGAACAAGTATCCAGTACCACGTATTGATGAGTTGCTTGATGAGCTACATGGTGCAATCTATTTTTCAAAAATAGATTTGCGATCTGGATATCACCAGATCAAAGTCAGGGAGTAGGATGTGCATAAGACAACTTTCAGATGCCATTACGGTCACTTTGAGTTCTTGGTGATGCCCTTTGGATTATCTAATGCTCCAGCTACATTCCAGTCTTGCATGAACCATGTGTTCAACCGCCACCTACGAAAGTTTGTATTGGTCTTCTTTGATGATATTTTGGTCTACAACAGGACTTGGGAGGACCATATCAGGCACCTTGGTGAGATATTGGGGATATTAGAAGCTAATTCGCTATATGCGAAAGCTTCTAAGTGTGAGTTTGGCATGACAGAACTTTTATATTTGGGATATGTGATTGGTGGGGGTGTAGTGAAGGTGGATAGAGAGAAGATACGGACAATTTTGGATTGGCCGCTACCTAGGACGTTGACACATTTGAGAGGATTCTTGGGGTTATGCACATACTACAGGGGGTTTGTGAAGAATTTCTCTCGGTTGATGGCTCCATTGACCGATTTGACCCGAGAAGGGGCTTTTGCTTGGTCAGAAGCAACACAACAGGTTTTTGATCACCTCAAGGGGGTGATGAGTTCATGTCCTGTTATCGCATTGCAGATTTCTCTCACCGTTCATTCTAGAGTGTGACGCATCGGGAGAGGGTGTTGGGGCTGTCTATGCGGGATAGGCATCCCATTACCTATGAGGGTCGGAAATTGAAACCGGTGGAGAGAGGGTATTTAATTTCGACAAGGAGATGTTGGCCATTATGCATGCTTTGGCCAAATTCAGACAGTACCTTGTGGGCAACAAATTCGTGGTTCGTACGGATCACAACAATTTGAGGTTCTTCTTGGGGCAGAAGGATCTCAACGATTGCCAGCAGAGATGGGTGAACAAGGTACAAACCTATGACTTCGACATAGAGTACACCAAAGGTAAGAATAATGTTGTTGTTGATGCTTTATCTAGGAGGCCTTACCTTATATGCTTAGTTCTATATACGAGGTTTAGTGGATTGGAAGGCTCACATACTTGTTGAGTATTCCAAAAATCAGTTTGCATGTGAGATCATGGATGGCATTATACATGATGGCCGTCTGAGTGGTGGATGATCTCATTTTCTCTGAGGATAGGATTTTCCTTGTACAGGGTCCAAGATGGAGAAGATCCTTGAGTAGTACATGACACACCATTAGCTGGGCATCTTGGGTATTTCAAAACATACGGAGTTTATCGGGGAGAGATTTGCATGGAAGTGGATGAAGGACAATGTCCTTAATCATGTCAGAGAGTGTATGGTTTGCAATGAGCAAACCAAATACGAGCATTCTTTTCCAGCGAGATTACTTTAGCCTCTTCTCGTTCCGAACATAAATGGGAAAGCATATCTATGGACTTTATCGGGGCTTCCCTTGAGTGCATGGGCATAGCTGCATTTATGTTGTAGTTGATCGGTTAACTAAATATGCTCATTTTTTTCCCTACAGAGTAGGGCATGAGGCGGCAGATGTGGCGCTGATTTTCTCCACAGGTGTTTTTAGGCTACATGGGTTGCCTAAAAATATTGTTAGTGACAAGGATAAGATCTTCATGAGCACCTTTTGGCAGGAGATCTTGACTAGCAGGTATGAAGTTGACTTCTAGTACTAGCCTATCACCCATAAACGGATGGGCAGACGGAGATAGTCAATAAGTGGATGAGAGCTACTTGCGGAGTTATGTGTCGAGTCATCGATGGGCATGGATTAGATGGTTACACATGGGTGAGTATTGCTACAATACCACCTATCAGATGAGCATCGACATGACTCTTTTCGAGCCTTGTATGGAGTGCGACACTATGACATTTGTGGATTTGGTATTCCTAGGATAGCGAGCTCCCAAAGCTTGAGATTGGTTATGAGGAGAACCAGGGATATTCAGAAGGCTCTTAGCGAGAACCTTCAGAAGGCACAAAATCAGCGAAGGTATATGCAGATCGGTATAGGATAGAGGTCTTTTGACTTCTTTTGAGGTTAGGGATTTGGTATTCCTATGTTTGCAGCCATAAAGGCGAGTCTGATTGAAGTAGAAGGGTGCGAAGAATTTGAACCCACGGTTTTGGTATGGTCCGTACGGGGTAGTTCGATGAGTTAGAGCGATTGCATATGAGCTAGAGCTTCCAGAGCACAGTAAGATACATAATGTCTTCCATGTTTCGTGCCTTAAGAAGGCACTTGGGCAACATATTGTACCATCTACGGAGTTGCCACCATTGGATGAGGAGGGGAAGCTGGTGTTAGAACCAAAATCTATTATTGAGGTGAGACAGAGGAGGCTAAGGAGCAGAGTGATCACAGAGTATTTGGTGCGGTGGAAGGGATTGCCACTTGAGGATGCTACTTGGGAGGGACAACAAATTTTGCAACATCCTAGTTTGCATTTGCTTAGGGACAAACAAAATTTGGGAAGGGAGGAATGTAATGTCCCATTTCCTATGCATAAGGCCTAAGGGCAATTCGAGTCTAAGCCTTGGTCATACCTAAGGGGCTATGGACATTTGGGAGCTATTGGGTATGAATATGTAGTCCATTTTGTTATAATATTTCGTTGACATGAGTGTAAAATGTTTTGGATGGACTAGATATTATGTTTTGTCGTTAGGAAGGGGCCACATGACACTTAATGTTTTAATTTTTGCGTTATAGCTTTATTTACATTGCTGCGCTAGTTTTAATTTCTGCAGGAAAAAATCAGTTTCTGTTTGTTTGCTGCAAATTGTTCGTATTTTGCATATTTTTAACGGGTATCCCACTAGGGATATTTCACAAAGTGCACTTTGAGACACACATTATATACATTCTCAAGACAATGTTAACATGATTTTACGAATAATAAGCCAACTGTCGATAGAATGCTTGACTACATCATGCAAAGAAACTTATGTTCTTTTCTTAAATATTTCAAGAAAGAGTTTGGAGGCGATTAGCATTGGACACGGACCTTTGGTAATATATTGCCCGACTACATCATGCAAACAAATTATGCTCCTTTTGCAAATATTTAACTTTAAGTAAATAGTTTCATAATTATCAATATTCTTTGCATGATGGTAGAAACCTATCAAAATTCTCGTTATTTGCAAAATAAATGGCCACAAAAACTATAAATATGTTGAAAGAAGCATGTCTATTTCATTCTCCATAAGGTGCATGTAAACTTTGTCAATACAAAAGTAATGTACCCAACTAAAATTTCTGAAATTAAAATGGACGTCCAAGCTTATCATGGTTTGGATTCGATGCCACTTGATAGAGTAAGAACTACAAGCGAACTTATTAGCAAACAATCTTACCACCACTTAAGTAGCAAACATGATTGAGATGCAAGTGGATGTGAAATATCTATAAACTAAGTTAACCACCAATATCTCGATATTTTTCTCTGGTATGGCCATACAAAAAAATATTGCCAAGTAACCAAAAATAACCTCAAAATAACTAATGACACTAATTATATCTCAATGCCAAATGTCATGATAAATCCATATAGATTAATAGACTAGTAGTTAGTGGTCAAACTTAGAACTAGAAGTACATAGTGCTAATGTATATTCAACATAAATCAGCAAGTTGCTCTTCATAAATAGCATCAACAATACCTTGGATTCATTAGAACCACAAGTAATATGAATGCTACTCCCACTAGTATGCTATGTCTGAAGGCTTGTGAAGAACTCTCTTGCTTTGTGTTGAGTTATGAAAGGTGGGAATGAAATAATACAAGTCATGATACTTTAGTTCTACATCCCAATCCACCCATTGTCACTCCTTGCTTGTACTCGACACAACTTGTAATCGCCTTCTTTTTTGCTGCCCCTTTGTTTGCACTTAATTGAATTGATAAAGGTGCATGTGCTTTAGTCCTTTCAGCGGAAGAGCTACTCACAATTTATTAAAGCAAAGTCAAAATTTATAAAAGTAAAAAAGCTAAAACTAAATACTAAATAGTAAAATCCTAAAATCAAAAGAAAAGTTAAAAATCTTGTGATATAATTTTCATTGTAAGGCGTTGGAGGTATGTAGATCCTTGCCCATCTAGGTAACACCAAATATGACCGTCCTTCCCGTACTTGTTTCAAAAGAGCGCCATGACACAAGTGGAGGTAATGAAATCTCCTAACTCTTCAACAATTGATTCTTCTACATTTGGACGGGGAAGAGTCTAGTGAATGTTGCCTTATACCTGTCACTATCTTGATATCTTTGTATGGTGGCAATATCACGGGAAAATAAAGGATTTCAGTGCGGTAGTATTTCAAAGTTAAAGAAAAACAAGGAGATGCATTAGGGTGGTTATTTTGCTCCATTGATTGATGTTATACAAGTGCACTTGCTTGAAGAAGCTCTCATAGGATCTTGCTCTTTGGTGTTTATGATGGGCGTAATCTTCTCAATCATTAAGTCAATTCTATCACACATCTTGTTGAAACATGGATGATCCATATCAACGAGATCTAATTATACTCATGAGAATTACGTATAATTGAGTAGAATCTAGATGTGCCCATGATAAATAAGATATTTACGGCCATATAAACAAAGAACTAATATTCCATTAAGAATGTCACATATAGATTGATCGGAATCTATTATCGAATGATAGATTTATGAAACAATACACATATCAAACAAAATATTTGAAGTACAAATATTCTAATATTTAGTGTAGCAAATAGGTAAACGAGGTCATTTTTAGCGCACATAATGAATTGACTTTGATTGAGCTGTGAGATATATGATATACTTTTGGCTCCTCTAATGCTAAGTCTCATATTAGGAGGTCTAGGAGTAGTAATACTTATTAATATACTATTTCGTCATTTCATTGAGGCTATTTCTTATTTGTACATCCCTAATCTAGATTCTATTGAACATGGATTTCATGGCTATTGCACAAATCTTGTCTACATAGGAATTAATATTTTTATCAAATTTGTTGTGATGTTGATGAATAACCTAAAATATCCCAAATCTGCTCCCCCACTGGACCATCTTAGATAACATCACTTGATAGTTTGTCAAGTCCTTTTTGTTTATTAATGACTATATCTAGAACATATCATTGTTAGGAATATCTACGACTCAAAAATCAGATTGAAATTTTGAATGAGATGTAATAAGTGATAATCAACGTACTGAGGGCTCATTTAACTTATTTTTCCTTCCATTCAAACTTATTTATATAATTTTTCTAGTTGTTCTCATAGGAGTGATTATTATAGCTTGTCGAGAAGAAACAATTTGAAAAGTTGCTAATGAAAGTTTATCTTTTAGATTGTAGAGGGAATCATTTCATTCCTCAGATAAAGGATAATTATTCGTAATCAATTGAATAGAACTTTTGTTTGCATCTGAAGAAGTTGAGGTATGAAGAGTTCCTCATTTGCTGACGTGCACTTATTTATTATTTATCGATATTTATGGATTAGTAACAAGGTGGGTGCTGACAGGCTAAATTTCAGTACCCCTCGTGCCAGGGCACGATCGTCGGGTATTGGTGCGAAATGCTACTGCACTGGTATTAGTACGCTGTGGGTACTCTTTGGCTCGTGCCCACGAGGCCTTGGGTACTTCTCTTTACTAAATGTGTGAGAGATGTACCCGGGGCTGTAGTGCATACCCACATGGTTTTTAATTTTTAAGTGCAAGAAAAAAATAAAACTTGAGGGCTTTGGTGGAATTGAACCTTGGAATGTTCGTGTGAGATTGATATTGCCCGATAGGCTCAGAAGGAGTCGAGAGAGATGAAAATGATTTCATTTGGTGACTTACTATTTGGGTGCTTCCTTGTTGTTCCTCATGTATCCTTTATTCTTCATTCAATTTGGAAGGCATGGGAACAAGTGAAGCACTTGGTGGTTGGGCGGTGATCTTCTCTTCCTTTGTCACTAGGTGCAAGCCTCTGAATCGATTTTGTCGAATCTGAAATATAATGACAATATCCTTGCCTTGACGAGAGGTTGCTCTGCCGTCCTTTGGTTTTGAAAGGAATTAAAATATCTCATGACTTGTACACATTTGGGAAGTGGATGGAATGGACAAACCTTAAAGCTTTCTATAAGCTTCCTCAATCTCGATTCGGAATGTATACGGTGCTCAGAAATGCTTTCACGGCTCCTCTACTAGACTAATTATGGAGGATGAGAATGACTTTTGGGATCTTATGAGGGTGGCTCAAAAGGGCCCCTTGTCAGAGGCTACCTACAAACAACTCTATGAAAGGATTGCCTTCTCCTCAAACCTTTCAAGTGGGCCTTAACAATAAATGGAATGTTTGTGAGCCCATTAGTAGATCGACTCATAGATTTAATGTTTTGTGGTCTTCTTGTATTCGAGTCAAAGAAATCTTGCTTTAAATGGCTTAGATTCATAATAAGCTTGATATTTTATAGGTTGTTGAGACTATAAGCTTCTTGTTTTCTTTAAATTTTTATATCTATTTATATTTTTACTTTTTAAAAATATATTGTATGAACGTACCCACAACGTACCGTACCCAAGGTTTTAAAAAAAATTTCCGTTTAAGTGTGCCGTACCCGTATCAGTATTTGTCTGCGAAAGCTTCTCTAAGGTAACAAGTCGAACATGGTAATAGCACTTTTGAGCTAATATTGAATGCGGTTAATTTTAATGTAGTAACATACTCGAGATTCTTTTGAAAGTAGGCAAGTAAAGGAGGGCATCTTCTTGATCTTTATTCTAGCTATTGTAGTTCTTGAAACAACTATTGGAATAACTATTGTTCGAATGATATACCATAATAGAAAATCAACTTCGTATTGATCAATTTTGTTTGTCAAATCCGTAATATCTATATATTCTAAACCTATATATCTATTCAATTCAAATAGTATTAGGCTTGTCTTTCTATAAGGTGGGTCACTTGCTCTATCGTTTTTATTTTATAAAGAGCTATATAGTATCATGATCAATCAAGAACATGATTTATATTTAATTCATTATCCAAATGATTTGTTTAACATGGTTATAGACCAGATTTTGTGAACTTTGGAGAGATGAAAGCTAGGCAAGTTTCATTCTTTCTTTTATTAACAGATATAATCTAAATCTGTCCATTATATCATTGATAATACAATTATTGATTTAGTTGATATTCATCGTATCTTAGATCTAATGGCACATTTAGTAAAAATTAATGTTATATGTGTTGGTTGCAGACCCAATGTGTGCGAGCATGTCCCAAAGATGTATTGGTTTTGATGCCTTTTGGAAGGATGTAAAGCCTTGAGGATTAATGCTTTCACTTTTTGGGCCCAATCAATGTTCTAATGCCTCCATACAACCTAGAGGTTCTTGAGGGCAATGTTGCAAAATATCTTTCACACCTTCAAAATTCATCTCAAGATGATTGTGTCCGTGGCAAATCTAGTCTCAATAACCTAATAACAAATTAAAAAAACATTCAAAATTTTACAAGTTACAATTTTATTATATAATTAAAATTATACATTTATGATTTGTGATAGTTATTTATAACAAGTCAACTTCCGAGGACCTAAGATGCCTTGGGACATGTGATGGTTGGTGGTAAACATTTGAATCTCAGCGACATACATCTTTTTGATCTACTTGATTTTGTTCCCAAACTTTTGTAGCATTTGTTTGAGAGAATGAATGACACAAGTGTCTAGAATATGTGCCCATATTTTGCCTCGAGCAACATCCTAATGGCTTGGCAATTTGTAGAGTTAT